>JAECUM010093594.1:0-103306 GCA_016617855.1 Megalonaias nervosa | reverse complement strand
CACAGGAGCTTCTCAGAGTCTTTTATTATCAGATACTTTGCCTTTTTCTGAGAAGTCTTTTTCTAGAGCGAGTGTTCTTATTCATGGAGTAGAGTGCGGCTTTGTTAATGTTCCTCTCCATTGTGTAAATTTGTCATCCGACTTAGTTTCAGGACCTGTGACAGTCAGAATTGTGTTTTCTTTACCCGTTGAGAGCATTCATTTGTTACTAGACAACGACCTAGATGGAGACAAGGTTGTGGTTAATACACTTGTAACTGACAAGCCTTGTTTGGATCGGAATGCAATGAAAATACGAAATATTTACGTTGCAGTTCTTCTATACAAATAGAATGCAACATAACAGCACGGTATGTTCAAAATAAGAGTTACATACTTGCATTAAAATTCGATCAATTTGACAAACATAATAATCTGCAGTGTATACACAGATGTCATGCAATTCCCAAGTTGTTGATTGCCTTAATAATTAAAAAAGGCACTGCTGATGAATATGTTTCACAGTAAAATAATTTAAATATTCGGTAATCTTTTCTCTTAATTTCGATTTGTTGATTCGATGCGTATGCGGTTGCTATATCAAGGAATGAAATTGACAGTGTTTCATTCTTCAGTTATAGTTCAGTCTTGTGAGTACAAACACGAGAAGAAATTTAATTTTTTTTTAAATTTTCCGTTGAATTTCAGACCGGAAAACGTTCATTTTAAACAGACGGTTGACTATTATGAAAATATTGAATGACTTGGATATTTAGGTTGACTATTATGAAAATATTCAATGACTTGGATATTTAAATCATTTAGTTGGATTATGTGAGACATTCAAGGATTTTAGTGACAGTCACCTTTCAGTCGATTACCTTGGAGTAAAACTTCTGGTTATTAGAACAGGGTTTCTTCAGTGTTGCTAGCATAGCATATAAGCACCTTTAAACCTTCATTCGGAATACCACTGGATCGTTTCCCGATTACTGTGAAATATATATCACATTTAGGAAATATAGGAATTTATACAATAATATAAGTTCTTTTTAATTTTGACACTTTGATTTTATACTTTAGGTAAGTGCATATGTATTTTGCAAATTTGAATTCGCGCTGGGTTTTGCCTTGTCTTGTTACATACTTATAGCCCCAAGACTTAACAGTACATTTCGTTTGTTTAGGTGTTTATTTTAGGTAATAGTTTAAGTACAGATATACCTTTACTGTAAATCTTATCAGACTCAAGTAATGTTTCCCATTCTTCTTCCTAGCATTGTTATCAAACCAGCCCTGAATTATAAAATAATTTGATGTTTATATTAATGAGTTGTTTGTAATCAATGCATCGACAATTGCATAATTTAAGTACTTAGATATCAATTTGCAACATCACTCCATATTGCAAAGAACAGGACTAGAATCATTTTTTGGGGTGAATGTAGTCATTTGTAGCTTTTGAAAAGTTACGATAAAATATATTCTTGGCTTTGATCACACTTCGGAAAGTAACATTTGTTTTCGATATGAATGATTCTCCATTTGCACATTTACCGAATGAGAGATAATCATGTCATGTTATTCTGAGCAAGTCATTTTTAGATTTTAGTACACTTTACAGCAGTTGAGTGCTTTACTACTGGACCTGATAGCCTGTATGTCCTTCAAGATATACATTTTAAATCAATATGGTTGTTTGATACATTTTCATGTTCACTTCACCTGTTAAGGTTTTCAGTAACAATGATAACAAAAAGGCATGTAATACTTATGACGTTTTATGAAATTTATCCACAGATAAACTACCGATTAGCAGTCAGTAATTTCAAAAACAAAATGTGTCCCCTAGTATGATTTGTTATGAAATTTAAGACCTGTTTTACTCCATAATAAATGAAATTTTTAATGAATATTCATTTTACTGTAACTGTTACATGTCTCTTTTGTAAACATAATATGATGTTTTAATAATGTTGTATAAACTAGACGAGATTGTGTATAATTATAAGGTGTATAATTACCGTACCGAGCATCTCACCCATTCTCCCACTGGTATTCTGTTTATTATTAGCAGCAGCATAACAGCAATAACACTAATCCCTCTAAGAAGCTGAGCGATACAATATATAAATATTATCATCGTTTCAGTATGCATCTTGTGCTTTTTAGGTTCTTAGGCTTTCTCCTTATTCAAATCTTATATTTTTAAATCCGTTTATTTTTTTTATAATTAATTTTCTTAATTTGGGTAGGAATGTGTACATTACAACTCCATGTATTTATTTTCAACTGTTTATTATTATCATTGGCTTTTTGTTAAATAGCCACAAGTATATTAACTCGCTTCAATTTATTTGTTCTTTTTAGATTTATATAGTTAATATTAAGTTCGTATGAATATCTAAACCTCTTTATTTACATTGGTTCTTAACATTTTTCTAGTTCCTATAAGCATATTATTCTTCATGGGGCTGTTTAACTTGATCATCTTTATGTCTACTATTTGTCCCTCAATATGCATGGCCTTTTTCATTTTTTAAGCAACGGTCATATATGGTATTTATTCTGTATTCTTTAAAATTTATTAAAACTACACGGAAACGTGAGTTTGGGATATATTACTTTGTCTCGTAATAGTGGGATAATGACATTATTTATAGATATTCTGCTGCACTGACTTTAAAAATGCGTCCTTGAGAGGTGTTTCGTGCATCGTCAGGTTCAAGATCCTGATAACTGCTGTTGTATAACTTCAAAGGAGAAACCGGGTCATGTAAGCATAACTGTAGATGATTTGTTAAGTAAAGACTATCAATCTTTAGGAGTCAAGGTAGGATGGAAAAAAAAGAACTTAAAATTTGTCACGATATAACAGGTTACTATAAACTTTATGGGACTCACGCGTTGATTCGCTCAGTGTGAGGAAGATATCAATTCAAAATCGTAGCAATATCAGTTTCTTGAAACTGATAAATTTATTTTACCTGGTATCGATGTTCTGGTATGACTTCTACAATGATACAATCATGTTAAAATTGCATCATGATTGTGTCACCTACAGCTAAATAGAGGACATATTTGTATAGATATAAGGAACTATTTCACGAGTGTTACGTGTCTAGCCCGTATAAAAGTAACAAGAAAAGAGTGAAGACAACAAGTTTTGTAAAATTTAACAAATAATTTATTTCCCTAGACAAACAAGGTAAAACTAAGAAAAAGGACTTACTGTTTACGAATCAAATTCAAATTTAATCCAAGAATTAAAAAGGTCCTATCGATAAAAAGTTCTAAGTGATCAGTTCGAATCCTGATGATATTCAAGATGGAAGGTGATGACGTCTTCGATAGTCACCTTTGTCCTGATGTGTCAACTGTTCTTTGTTGAATAACAAAGAATAACATTCCAGCTTGGAATTCCGAATAATTTTCAATAAATGTCGTTGTCCATGAATCAATTTAGAAGCACTTGTATTCCAGGGTAAATAAATTACTAATTCCAAAAAAATCAAAATTTAACTCAAACTGGTCACAACAAAACACCTTTTGAGTGTCGAAGATTTAAAGCCCAACTGGCTACTTCTTATGAAAATAACTTATACAGAAAGTTAAGACACAAAACAGATTCCCGTATGAGGGTCACGTGGTCAGCTTTTAAAACAACGTAGAATATTTTTTACATACTAATTATCACGTACTCTAGGTATGGCCTTGATTTCACTGAATGAATCTTACTTTTTGAATGAATAAAGAAATTATAAAAAGTTGTTTACTAGAACTCTGAAACAAGGTCAGAAAATAGATACAAAGTTTCAACTACTGGTTCTTTAGCAGATCAAACAGAACTGAACTGAATTTCTAAAAAAATATCAAATCCAGTAAACAAAGTCATCATTACAATAACATGTAATGGAATAAAATAAAATTTAAAAAATAAAACTAACAAACAAGTAATTAAATTACATATTCATAACACTAGTGAAACTGAAACATTGCGTTATCACGAATTTGAGAAGCCACGAGTGAAAACACAAAATGTTTCCATTTCACGAGTTAATTATTTTCTAATATTGACTGAAAGAAACCCTTAGATTACTTTTTCATTATATATTTTAAGGCACAACTGTCGATTTGCATGGATGTTTTTCCCCATTTTTCTAAATTATGTGCCACTGAAATTATTTCATATATAAAACAAAAGTTTTAAAATTTACAATAACTATAGGAAAGCTACAATTTGCAAATTAATCTTGTACATATCATGTTTCCAAATGTATCTTTTGTTAAATGACGAGAATTTTATTTTTATACGCATTTCCTGCTCGGATTGATTTACATATTTGGTGTGCTAGTGCCGTAAACACATTACACAGATATTAGAGCGAAACAGCTTTAAACAAAAGGTTTTACTGATTGTAAGTTTACGTGTATGGAGTTTGATTATTTTTCTTGTTCATGTCTGCATTCAAACATGACATTTTGCCATGGCACGCGAGCAGTCCTCTTGTTCTTAACAGAGGCGCCAGCTAAATTTCGATCGTCACTTAGTTTCGGTTTGCAATCAGCACACATCAATGCCCAGTTTCTTCATCTTCTGATACATGATTGTGATTATACTGAGAGTTGCAATTGCTACTTAAACAATTTTGTTACTATTACTATAATTAACCAAGCATTTTACATAGAAGATGTCTATTTTCTTCGTTTTTATCATTGCAATCGTATTTGTCTTTGTTAGTTTTTATTATTTTGCTCTTTGTACGAAATTTGAATAACGATAATCCTTAAATTGTATCCATACCGCAATATTATCCTATTAAAAATAATTATTTAGTGATACATTATGATGGGATATTAAATTTAGAAATTTAGATGTAAATGCATCCTTTATAAGTATTCCTAGACTATCTTCAATATACGGCGGACGATCAGATTGTTTACGTGATTCTTAAACCAATTTATGATGCCTTGCTTTGTTAAACTTAGTTCGTGGCATATACTTACTTCGTTTTCCAATATTTGCTTTTTAAAAACCACGACATAGATTTGAAAAACATGTTCTCTATTTTTATTATTTCCTTATTTTGTTTCCTTTTGCGTTAACAAACATCTTTGCACCAATAACATCGAACAACGTCCCCGTCCCCATCTGGTAGGCCGAATACATAAATTTAATTTAGATAGTTATTCTATATTGCAAAACCCTTATTCTATATTGCAAAACCCAAATCAGCAATACAATAGCATGTGAATTTAACATAAATTCATCGTAACATCTATATTTTATTTCCTAAGTTAGAACCAAACTTAATCAATATAATTTCTACCCTAAGATACATGCAAGAAAGTAGCTTTATGTATTACTTTTATATGCACACATAATTTAACTGCTCGAAACCAGAGGCCTTATTGGACATTGCCAATTAAAAGTCAAGTCCTAAAACTGTAAAAGCAAACATTGTCTGGTGATATATCACCATAGAACCTCTTAATTGGGTTCACGTCTCACTGGGTGGAAGCCCAGACACTCGACAAGAACGTATTTATGCTATCAGCGGCATATGGGAAGGTATGTACCCTGATCGAAATTCACTTTTCAAGAGGCAAGAATGAGTTATGTGTTACGTCGTTTACGCGATCGGCACAACATCACCTTAGTTCTGCGAGTTCTAAATATAGGATGTCATTCTACAGTGACCGATGATCCAAAATTTGTTTTAACGGGCTTCATTCCGTATATTTTACAATGGATTTATCACATAGTCTGCAATCTTTACATATAGTGTATGCAGTTTAATATTTTTAACATTACAGCATGATAAACATATCCCTTTATATGATTCGTATTAGTCCAAATAAGCCTATGAAATTCTTTCGCAGTATTCTCTTTACTGATTGGCTGCGATCTTGGGAAAATATGTGATGCAATTCGGTCACAAAATGAAATTTGTTGTCGTTTGTAGTCTACTGTTTCAGAATCAAATAATGCAAACATCGTGGCACAAATGCATTACAGTAAATATGGAATTTCGGCATCCATTAATCCTCCATTCACACGAGTATCACAATAATGTAATGTTTAATGGTGAAAGAGACTTTATAGGGTAAACATGGATAGTCTACTGTACTCTAACCTGTACTCTAACAAACAATGTGACTACACCCGTATTTGAAGTCTGTGTTAAAAAGTATTTTCTCTGTGTAAATTGATCTGTTTATTTGGAGGACACTTGTTCTTTGATTTATATTTTGTAAAAAAGTATAATCTCCTTTAAAACTTCAACAATTGTTCCACTTCGTTTGGGACTATTTTTGCACACAACTAATGGTGCAACATCTCAGTCAAAATGAACGCAATTTGTTATTCTTTCTCTCTACATAATTTACACTTAACTAAAAACTGTGATTAAAAAGTATCTCAGTTGTAATCAGTTTATGAAACTCGTTGAATAATGCCTTTGTCGAGGCTTGGCAAGCAAAACCTAGATATTATTCACATCGTCTCGTAAATTCAGTATTAAATCATTTGAGATCTTCTATATAAGTTATGCCGATTTATATAATATATTAAATCAGTATATTGAATCTTCCACTTAGAAACGTGTGAGTTCCGGGCAGTTTGTTGAGTTATCTGCTCTATCAGTGTGATACCTGGCAGTCCATAAAAAGGGGAATTACCTTCAATATTTGAAAGATACAGGAGTTAAGGGTGGATAAAGAATGATACGTGTTCTACAAGCAACGAGCACATATTTTTAGTTCACATAATTAATAAAATCTAGGATAAACGATGTAGGTATATATTTAATGATGCAAGAAGAAAAGTGTTATAATTTTGACAAAAATAGTTTGGTCCCTATGGCTGTGTCCTCTGCTCTTCTATCTTCATCTGGATTGATCGATCGATTGATTGACTGATTGATTGATTGATTGATTGATTGATTGATTGATTCATTCATTCATTTACATTAGTCACATTATCACAAGAAAACTATTCTAGTGCTTATTAAATTGGAGTAGAGTCCATCAGGGACGGGTTTGTCTGTTCACGATTCGAATCCACGATGCAGTGAGTATAACAGGCTGTTAACAGAGCCGTTGTGGCATTTAGTTTAATAACAATGAATTACTCTTTATTTAGAATACCTCACCCCATTTGTTATTCATTGCGTACTCTTAGATAATATGCAATACTGGTACTTTCGTCAAAAGAAGGAATGAATTTCCTTGATATCGCTCTGTTCTCCCGCTGATCATTGATCTATGGTTTAGGTACCTTAAATTTACATGCAGCATCTAACTTTCTAAACTTTTGACTTAAATGGTCTTTCATGATAACCCCGAAATGTTATAACATACATAAAACAATAAGCACGAACATTGTTTTACTGTGATATCAACGCAGAGGTTCCATATGAAGCTAATAAAAACAGAGATTTATGTTTTTCCCTTTCTTTTCTTAAAAACAGTGTTCTTCAAATATGTTTCAGAAGCTGTTATCATTGTCATTTACTAGAATCCAGATTTTAATGCTTGAAAGTAGGAGTGTAGTGTGAACTAAAGGTCACAGTGACTTACGTTTATAATGAGGTATAATACCTAAAAAACGAATCCCCTCTCTATGTTTCATACTTCTCGGTATAGCATTTTATATTGTTGTTACGTGTAGGCTTGTACAAAAGTAACAGAAGAAAAGAGTGAAGTCAACAATCTTTGTAAATTTTAACAAAATAATTTATTTCCCTAGAACACAATGTAAAAATTGTAAATAGGACTTACAGTTTGTGAATATAATCCAAAATTTGATCCTAAGAATGAAAACACAAGTCCTGTCACTAAATAGTTTTATTAGAATTTCGACGACGTACAAATTTGGAAGGCGATGACGTCAGATGTGGTCCATGTATGAATATCAACAATTCCTCAACTGAATCACAGTTTTTGTTTCCGAATAATTCCAGAATAAATTTCCATGAATATCTTTCAGAATTTTTTATAAGAAAGTCAACTTGTTCAATTTGCAGGAGAATAATTATTGAATCCAAAAAACAGATGAAAAACAAGCAATCTGGCAACAAATAAAAATAAACATCTTGTTCCTTCAAGATGTTAAAACGACTCTGCCAGAAGAATATTAAGAATGCGTATTGAAACCCCCAAAACATCATTTCAAGTCTCGCGAGATGGGTCATGTGGTCTCTTGCTACAAGAAATCCATCACGTACGCCAGTGTAACCCCACTTAAAAACCAATAATAAAAAGAACGTTGTTTACACATGGTGATCACGCAAGGAAAGTATGGCCCCGATACTGACTAATCATTTTAACTGCCTGTTTACGACTTCCCAACCTAAGACGAACTAGGTTAACTATAAATAATTCTCATGTAACACTTTTACGTCTTAAATAAACAATATTTAGTAAAAGAAAATATCTAATTACTGAAAAAGAATTTTGAATCCTTTCAATAATCATTACAATAAAATGTAATGAAACAAAAATAAAATAAAAAAAAGAATATTAAAACTAACACACAAGCAATTTAATTACATATACGTAACACTTCCCCCCATAAAGAAAAAAGAAAGATTTATATAATAAAGCTTGCTTTTTTACCATGTGTAAATTATACATGCGGTAAACAAAATTGCATAAGAATTCTTATAAATTATATAAAGTGCATATGAAATAATATTTCTATACACGGGAAAGTGCATCTGCAATCAAATTGTCTTTTCCTTTGATGTGCCTGATGTTGAAATTATACTCTTGCAAAAACAAACTCCACCTTAATAATCTTTGATTTTTATTTTTCATCTTCTCGATGAAAGTAAGGGGCTTGTGATCACTATACACAACAACCGGAGAAGGAGCCGAGCTAATGTAAACTTCAAAATGTTGTAATGCCAAAATTAAAGCTAAACATTCCTTCTCGATTGTTGAGTAACTTCTCTGGTGCTTATTTAATTTCTTTGAGAAATAGCACACTGGGTGATCAATACCATTGCTGTCTTCTTGAATCAATACTGCTCCACCCCAACATCACCTGCATCCACAGACAATTTAAAAAACTGATTGAAATTTGGAGCTGTTACAACCGGCTCACTTTTGAGTATTGCTTTTAACCTATCGAAAGCTTCTTGACATTTTTCGGTCCAGAGAAACTTGTTTCTCTTACTTAACAAATTTGTCAGAGGTTCAGCAATATTGGAAAAATTGGAACAAAACTTTCGATAGTATCAGGCCATACCAAAAAATCGCACTAATTACTTTTGACTGACAGGCACAGGAAAATCAGAGATAGCCTCCACCTTAGCATCAATAGGTTTAACTTGACCATGTCCCACAATATGTCCTAGGAAAGTTACACAAGCACGGCAGAACTCACTTTTAGATAAATTGATTGTCAAATTGGCATCAGTGAGTCTTTCAAAGAATTTCCGAATCGTGGCTAGATGTCCTTTCCAGGTGTCGTTGTAGATGATGACATCATCAATATAAGCATCACAATTATCTAGACCGGAAGTAATCATATTCATCAAGCGTTGAAATGTACTTGGGGAACCCTTCATCCCAAACGGTATTACTTTATATTGATAGAGTCACAAACGCCGAAATTTCTTTCGCTCTTTCCGTAAGTGGAATTTGCCAAAATCCTTGCAGAAGGTCAAATTTGGTGACGTACTTGGCATTTCCAATTTTATCAATGCAATCATCGATCCTTGGTAACGGAAATGAATCTGTTTTTGTCACGCTGTTCACCTTCCTATAATCAGTGCACATACAGAAAGTTTTATCCGGTTTCGGAACAAGTATGCATGGTGAACTCCAATCACATTTACTGGGTTCTATCAAATCGATCTCCAAAAATATTGAATTTCATTCTTCAAGTATTCCTGTTTGAGAGGGTCCATCCTATATGGGTGTTGTTTCACAGGTTTTGAATCTACAATTTCAACGTCATGAAAAAAAGTTTGTTTGTCCTCGTAGGAATATCCGGAAACAAGTGCTCATATTCGAATAATAACTGTTTAAGTTCATTTCTTTCTTCTTGTTGCAAATGTAAAAGTTTCTGCTCTAGATCTATCATAATTTCCGGTGTCCAATTGAATTTATTCACATAAATCCTCAGTTGGTGGGACAGGTACAACTAAATTAATTGTATAATTTACTTGGCTGTCTCTTACAATATACTAGTACTCCATTAATTTATTTAGACCATAGTACTATAATTATAATTTAACTCATTTATTTTCTTCTTTACTTTGTAAGGGCCGTAAAATCTAAATTGAAGAAAATTTTGAAGAATGAGCAAGAGAGAATGAACTCTATTCCAAGACTCAATTATTCTCTCGAGTAAAGTTCTGTGAAACCATAGTTTCACTTTTGACTTGAATTGCGGAGTGCCAAATTCAAGTATAACATGCTGGAAAAGTCCAGACATGAAATTTGACTTTTGACCTGATTGGACAGATTTGAAAAGGCCAAATTGAGTAAAAAAGTTTATCAAAGCTTTTACTGTAATATTCCTCAAAGGAATTGCCTCTGGGAATCTTGTTGACGCACACATAATGGTCAACAAATATTGGTTGCCTGACTTGGTCTTAGGTAAGGGACCAACACAATCTACCATAATTCTGCTAAATGGTTCGTCAAATGCAGGAATTGGTTGCAGATGAGCCTTAGGTATCTTCTGATTGTGTTTTCCTACCATGTGACAAGTATGACAAGATCTACAAAATTTACAAACATCACTGTTGATTTTTGGCCAATAAAAGTGAGTCAAGATCTTGTTATAAGTTTTATTTATCCCTAAATGACCAGCCAGAGAAGTTTCATGGGCGAAACTAAGTATTTCCTGTCTGTAAGATTTTGGAACTACAATTTGATAGTTCACTGACCACTCGTCATTAGCAGGTACCTCGGAAGGTCTCCATTTTCTTATAAGAATTCCATTTTTAATGAAATAACAGACAGGTACTTCAGTTGCTTCAGTTTCACTAATGGCCCTCTGAAACAAACAGGAGATCTCAGGATATTTTTCCTGTTCGACGACAAGTGAGTGTCGTTTATCACCCTGATTAGAAAAAAGAGAATGAGTATTTAAAAGAGGATCACTGGGATCAATACCACCTGATTGATCCAAATTAGAAATGAAAGTGACCTCATCAAAAGCCTGACCAATACATGTGTCAGCTAAAGGAATATTTTCCTTATCAAAATCATTCTCAAGAGCTTTCGTTGACATAGCTCTAGTAACTGCACAAGCTGGGTATAGCTCAGGGTATTCTTTTTCAATTGGATCAAGTTTCTGATTCAAAGAAGGCTTGTCAGTTACAGTGGATTAACCACAACCTTGTCTCCAGCTAGGTCGTTGCCTTGCAACAAATGAATGCCCTCAAAGGGTAAAGAAGACACTATACCGACCGACACAGGTCCTGAAACTAAGTCTGATGACAAATTTACAGAATGGAGAGGAACATTAACAAAGCCGCACTCTACTCCCTGAACGAGATCACTCTCATTAGAACAGGACTTCTCAGAAGAAGGCAAAATACCTGACACTAAAAGACTCTGAGAAGCTCCTGTACCCCTTAAAATTTTAATAGGGATAGGATTGGCCAAATCACCCAAGAGTGATATAGAACCCTTCGACATGAATGCTTCATAATTCTCCATAATAAAATCAGACTGGGGTTTTTGAGACCCAACAAATGTATTGCTTTCAATACATGACCGTGACCTTGACCTCTTAGAAATAAGAGCATTTGGGATAGGTCTATCTTGATTCTGATGCCTATATTTCAATTTAAACAATCAGAAATGACGTGTTCTTTTTTTCTTGCAATAGGTACACGTAGGCAGAGACAAGGATTTTGATTCAAATTTATCAGAAACTTGATTTTTAGAAGTTGTGCGAGATTGAATTTTCGGAGGAGTCGTATTAGGCTGAAATACCTTTCTACCAGTAGACTGTTGAGTGAATGATTTGCCTACAACAGGAACTTTATGAAGTTAAGGAATACTCATCGGCAGCAAGAGCAGCATTTTCCAAGGTTTCAATCTTATGCTCTTTAAGATGATTCTTAATACCATTAGGAACACAGTTTTGGAACTCTTCAAGTAACACAAGTTGTTCAAGACTTTCATAATCATGTTCAACTTTCTTGGCTAAGCACCATCTCTTTTTCTCTAGCAAATTCGACATAAGTCTGTCCAGCTCCCTTTTTATAGTTCCTGAATTTTTGCCGATAAGCCTCAGGGACTAACGCATAACCCCTTAAGATGCACTCCTTAGCCAAATCATAATCCGAACTCTGTTGTACTGACAGGGATGCATAGATATTTCGGGCTTTGCCGAAAAGTACATATTGCAATAATTGAGTCCAATGCTCCCTTGGCCATTTCAAATTTTCAGCAACTTTTTCAAAATAGATATTTGTCTACTTCCTTTTCACTAAAAGGGGAACTAACCTGATATTTTTTGTAATGTCAAAACTTGAATTTGTATGTGAAGTGGAATCGTGCTTGCCACTTGCCAGCTCAAATTCTTTCATTCTAAGTTGAAATTTCCTTTCATCATTCTCTCTTTGTAATTGTAACTGTTTATCTTTCTCCCTCTCCTGTCTCTGTCTCTCTCTCTCTCCTCTTTCTCAAATTGTAATTGTCTCTCTTTCTCCTCTTTCTCAAATTGCAACTGCAATTGCTTCTCTTCTAATTGCACTTGCAATTGTTCTTTCTCTTTCTGAAGCTCGAGCTTCCTTAACTCTACATCCATTTTGAATTTCATTTTTAATTGTATTACTTTAATGTCAGTGTCTGTCATAGACTTACTGACTGATGCCAAAACACTTTTATCAAAAATATTTTTCCCCACCAAATGTTGGATCAAAATATTTTCAATTTTTTGTTTCGTTAAGGAAGATTTTGCTTCAGAAAGATCATATTTTCTGGAAAGTTCAAGCAACTCATCTTTTTTCAGATTATCCAACTGCTCCTGAGTTGGATTAGAAAGAAACGTTTCCACTTTTGATGACATTGTGAATAAAAGCCTATTGTTTTCACTTAAGATTTGAAATAAAAATGTAAAATAGTACTTGGGATTTAGAAACTAGGGGAATTTAAATTTCAAAAAACAATTTTCTGAAATATTTAACCAAAATCTTATATTCCAAGGACAAGCGACCCAATTTTCTCCTGTTACGTGTAGGCTCGTACAAATGTAACAGAAGAAAAGAGCGAAGTCAACAAGCTTTGTATATTTTAACAAACTAATTTATTTCCCTAGAACACAATGTAAAATTTGTAAATAGGACTTACAGTTTGTGAATATAATCCAAAATTTGATCCTAAGAATGAAAACACAAGTCCTATCACTAAATAGTTCTATTAGAATCCAGGTTCGAATCTCGACGACATACATTAGTAAAAGAAAATATCTAATTACTGAAAAAGAATTTTGAATCCTTTCAATAATCATTACAATAAAATGTAATGAAACCAAAATAAAATAAAAAAGAATTTTAAAACTAACACACAAGCAATTTAATTACATATACGTAACAATATGCAGGATGAAACCCAGTATTTGACAGGAGCTAACTACATGAAAAGAACAGGACAGCAAAATGTAAACTTTAAAGGACTGTGACCTTCTTTTGTTGTATCGTGGGTGGTATAAATAAAGGCTAATTCAAGCACCAGATTTTATGATTGTAACACCAAACGATCTTGAGAATCCCCTAAAGACAAAGCCATTGAATAGTAAATATAGGCTACAGTAACCTACTTTAATAAGGAAATTGTATTGCTTATTAAGATGTGTTCCCTAGCCAAGTCTGAAACATTTATGCATAACATTATTATGCAAAGTGCAGGGCAAATCTATAGGGTCATGAGTTCAATTGCGAGAACTTAAACTAAACTAGTAGAATTAAATATGTAGGTCACAGCTATCTTTTGTTTTAAGCTTATGACACTGATACCGATCCATATCATCTTTGAGGTTAATAATTCTGGCATGAACAGTACATGATAAATAAACTTAAAACAGAGTATTTAATCAAAGCCAGTGTAGTAAACGATATGGGTACGTCAACCTAGTTCTGTAAAAGGAGTAAAATCCTCCTCAGGATGCATCTCGCATCAAATGTTTTTGATTCTAGGTATATAAGTATGTATGTAGTATGCAAAACTACCTGAGCTAACACAATTAAGTAATGTTGTACAATTAATGCACTTGTATGCACAACATCAGTCCCATTAGCCACATCTCGAGGTGGTACATGCTATGAAACCCCCTTACAATTGCTGCTTTAGATTTAGAAAGAAAGAATGGCTGTGGTGGAGTGAGGAAATTGATATGTATATGATTTTATTGTATGGGATCTAATGTCAATGAATGGGTATTAAAATATCTACTTTGTTGAAATTAACTAAAACAATGCTTGAATGCTTGAATTTTTAATACATTAGAAAAATTATCAGAACACGACGTACTACTTTACAATTTAGATAATTGCATACTATAAAGTTTATTGAGTTACTAGTTGTACATTTTAGAAACTGCCTAGATCAATTAAAATTTATATTTGTCTTTTATTTTAATTTCGATAGCACGTTTGTACTACAGGCCGAAATTTTTAATCTGCATTCCATCAATTCTTTCTTTTTGTTTTGTTTTACTTAAGATCAGTGCATGAGAAATAAGCCGTTAGTACACTGACGACATATTATATACAAGAATTTTACAAAGCGTTGGGTAAAATACAGAAGTATTAAACGAAGACATAATGACAAAAACAACTATCGTGCTCACGAAGACAGATGAGGTACTATTTAATTCAACGAATGCCAAATCTACTAAATAGAAATAAATACAAAATGAGAAAGAGATTACTGCCACTTAACATGCATGCACAAATTACCAGCACATAACAAATACAATTTGAAATACAAATAACCTAAAGATATATAGATATATTGTACTGTTCATTCATCACTTGTCTGGACACGTTATTTATTTGTTTATTACGAAATTGCTTAAAAATGTCAGATGACGAAGTAAAACTTAATAAAAAACAGCAACACACTAATATATTTCATGCAGTAAGAAATACCTTAGCCAATAGTTTGCTGAAAGAAAAACATATCATCTAAAAGGACAAACAGGATATATCAACAACTTAGATTCCTCTGACCTTGAACAGAACTAAGAAAACAAACTAATTATCGTAGAAATCGTTAAAGCACTGAAACATATACAAAAAGAACGCGTAACTATTTTGAGAAAAGATATATGAATACCTGGATAGAAATTTAAACAATTTAACTTAACGTTCCTTAAGATTAAATTTTTAAAACATATCAAATGAGGGCTTTAAGGATGTATATGCTATCAATGAACATTCTAACCTGAATGCTTGTACATGACTATTATGTGGACATGATATACTTCGATGTTGTCTGACGTTTCTGGATACTTTTTCAATAAAATTACAAACCAAAATCCAGTACGTCACAACAATGTTCCTGGATTAGCAGAGGATGTACCATTAAATATAGCAGGCATACAGCTTGTAATGTAGAGCTCAGTAACGAAATATAGGGGAGCTAGACATAAGTAAACTTTTGTTGTTATCAGGCCAATTTGTTTGATCTCCTCACAGAGAATCGATCAATCATTAGAATTATAATGTATTGCTACAGAACGTTAATCATAAAATTGTTAGTGGTTTACACACAGGTTACTTCCTGGATAACTAATTTTGTAACAAGATGTAAACTGTATAGCTTTGATAGAAAGGTTCAACTTGAATGATGTTAGTAATGAATTTGTTTCTAGCATTTCAATAATTTTGCAATGCATTTGGTAGCTAACAATATCAGTCAAGACATAGTATTGTTATTGTATGTACTATATTAATTAAATGAATAATGTGGAGAGTTTTTCTTCACTGGTAGACATTTTAAAAATATAATTTATTTGAACAAAGGTCTCGAATACTTGCTGATGTTACAGTTATCGTGCATACATTTTAGCCAAGATATGTTTTTATTTCTACAGCATTAATTGATACCAAAACGTAGCCTGAGATAAGATATTGTATTTACCATCTGATTATTTATATATTTATGTTTGGAAAATGCCAAATGTCTTTTGTTTATTCCATAACAAATTATGAACATTTGTATCTGTGTGGTTGTGTAATAGAAATAATTAACACAGTTTGCTATGTTAGCAGTCTAACTTCAGTTTCTCGTAACGTTTTGGTAAAAATCTTTCCAGCAATTGCAATTCTAACACCATTTACTAAATGCAACCAAGTTGTTTCAGCTAACATTTATGATCTTGGATTGGTTTTTGTGCTTCTTCTTCAGCTTAAAGCCTTTCCGGTTTTAGCTTTATTTCAATTCTTGTGAACGTTATTCAAGCTGTCTACCACGTTTAGCTTATGTGGATCTTTAGCTTTGTTCTTTTTTTGAAGTTACTTTCTGAACGTTTGATTCAGACTTTCGTCTCTTTTATTCCTTTGTTCATCTTTCATTAATCTTTAAGAAACATTGTAGCTTAATGCAAATATTATGTAAGTTTGTTTGTTCTAAATTAAGTTTATTATGCAATCAGGTTAAAACTAATAATGGTGAAAATGTTTGACAAAACAGTGAATATTAATAAAGGAAACAATAATCTGTTCAAAATGCAAAATTAAAACAATTAGATATATAAAACTAGTGGTTACTGTATGATGTGTAAGCATTAAACAGTGCAGGAACAATTGTAATGACTTCCACAACAACTGAAGGAATGGAGATAAGTTTTGTTTCGTCATATGTTAGAATGAATGAAAGTTTTTCGTTGCCGCCGACAACGTTAATCCTGGTTAGTTTATTTTCGCCTTAGGTGATTTAAAAATACAGGATTATGTTCACTCAGCAATGCACCCTTAAGGCAACGGTAGTGTGAAATGCCCTTTGACTCGAGTTATGTGCGTGTGGATGCGACCTCCACTAGAGTAATTGAAGCCCCAATTGTATGTGAATCTTCACAAAACAGAAGAGCATTTTCATGAAGCTGACGATATATGTGCGTGAATGCGAAATGTATATCGTTGTACATTTCTCATATGCTACACGATTCAATCATTGTATTTTATCTGTTGTTACGTATATGTAATTTAAGTACTTGTGTGTTAGCTTTAAATTTCTTATTTTATTTTATTTTATTTTATTTTATTACATGTTATTGTAATGATAACTTTATTCACTGGATTTGACATTTTTCCAGAAAATTCAGTTCAGTTTTTTTAGCCTGATAAACACGCAGTAGCTTGTTTGCATTGTATCTCTTGGTGACCTATATTTGAGAGCTATTTTCAACTATGTTGCAAACAACATTTTTTAAAATGCTTTTTATTATTATAGTAAGATTCGTTCCGTACAATCAAATTCGTCCATGGCGTACGTGATAATCGACGTGTAATGTTACTGCGCCGCTCGGAATAAGTGATCACGTGACCCATCACGTGGTCTGTTCTGCGTTGTAGTTAGAGTTAAAGTGACGTAGTTGTATTTTAGTCAGTTGTAAATTATACCTTCGGGCTCAAAGGTATTTATTTTGTTCTTGCTATTTTGAATTGAGTTTTTATTTAAAATAATGTATTTTCCCTGGAGACTTTATCTAGTCCTCATCAGAATTCTCGGACAAAGACATTTACTGCAAATTATTTGGAATTCTAAAGCCGGAATATTAGTTTTGGTGATTAAACAAGGAACTATTGACACCACAACACAAAACAGGTCATAGAGGACGTCATCGCCTTCCATCTTGAAACTTCATCGGGATTCGAACTTTGATTCATTTAGAACCTTTTAGTGATAAGACTTATATTTTAAAATTCTAGGATTATTTTTTGGATTAGATTCACAAACCGTAAGTTCTTTTTCATATTTTTACCTTGTTTTCTAGGGAAATAAATTATTCTGTTAAATTTGCAAAGCTTGTTGGCTTCACTCTTTTCTTTGTTACTTTTGTACGAACCTTGACACGTAACACTATTCACGGGGAGTCTGGAGTTTTGTGTAACCCCAATATTGCAGTAAATTGTAACATTGGCTACAAATCTGTGCTAATCTGTTCATGGTAAATGTCCGTATGTTCTAGACTAAAGGGTCAGCGGTATAACGAGGTTCTCAAGGATTTAAGAAGGAACGGACCACGCGAGACCGTCCCTTCAACAGTCGACAAGTACTGTGGAATCGTAAGTGTATCGTGGTTGTAGATTACAGGCCAGCAGATAAATACCATTTCATCTGAACCTAAACTTCAGTGTCACTATATGTGTGAAGGTCAATTGTATATCCATCGTACCTGCTGATGAACCATACATTATTCTTGTTTGTTCATTTATACTGTACAATGATCATTCCTGGAGAGAGATCCATATATCAGCCATCTTGTTTATAGCTTCATACACTGATCGCTTGTGCATTTTTTTGTTGAAATTCCATGTATTATGCGTGTTTGGCTAGACTCAGTCTCACTGGGTTTGATTCTGCTACACCCATTCTGTTACAATGGTAGGAACATATGACTATGACATGGATGATTTTGCTGTTCTTGCATTGATTAACGTTTGAAGTGCTTTCATGGCTAGCGTTTCGTCTATTTGTTCCAGCCGATTACCAGTTAAGGTTTTATAAGGTTTTATCTGTTTCTACATAACATTGTTATACTAGTTTTCAAACCTTATTTCAAAAGTAGAGTTATTAGTTTTTGCAAAATTCTAGAAGGAACATCTGATGATTATGCCAGTATTTTCATCTATACCTTAGAAGCAGAACCTGATTAAACGACACGTTTTAGTGACATTTTGTTGATTCTAGACAAATGCACGGTTTCAGACATTTTGTGATATAGGTTGACTAGCGCAACTTATAAGGACAACGATTATATAGTTAGTGAAACAAATTTGCAAATTTTATACGTGTAGTAGAGTTATTTGTGATAGGGGTAGAAACAAAACGTTAGAATTAGCACTTAAAAAAGTAACAAACGTTTACGTTTACCATTTAGTACAACAGAAAAATGACATAGAGGGGGCAATAGGGTTCGGTGGAAAGAGATTAATTTATTAGGTATTGCAAATTTGAAAACCGAACAAGAAAAATAAGCTAATATCCAAAAATAGAGTGATCATGATAGGCAATATTAAAGGCAAGATGAAGAAAACAACTGAAATGCATCTAATAAAGAAACCAGTTGATAAACTGTACAAAATGTACAAAAAGTAATTGTTCAAAATTTAAGGATTAATTTTCTTCTAAATGTAAGGTTGAATGCAAAAGGAAGGTAGAGAAAGAATTGTTAGCAACATTAAAACATTACTTAAAAAGTGAAACATTGATTTGATCATCATCATGGCGACGAATAAATATATTAAGAAGTCATTAATAAAAATGAAGGAAAAAAAGATGGTTTAGAAACTGTTAAGGTACAAAGATCAGAAACATTTGATGATATCGGAAGTTGCAAAGATCAGAAGTAATTGATGATATCGAAAGCTGCAATAAAATATTTAATGAGAACTAAATCTATAATAAAAAAACCCCGCCCGAAAGAAATCTCTTCGCAAAAGGTTGCAGATAGCATTCAAAGAAACAGAAATAACAATCCTTATAATTATAGCAATTATAAGCAAAATGTATTTACCAGCATGATCCATTTATTTACTGTACCGTTTGAGAGAATTTTTATATATTTTGGAAACAAAGAGGAAAATTGGTTTAATGATGACAAAATAGGCACATAATCATTAATTCATAGGGGAAGTTATTCGCTAAAGTTTGCAACCAAAATAGAAGCATCAATAACGGCATTATCGGCAGTGTAAGAAGTTGACGGTTTATAACTGCTGGAAATATGGGATATTTTTAATATATATTATTCGGTCTCTTCTTTTTCATTTTTCTTTGATGGTTCACGTATACGTTCCATTAGCTTCTGTAAGAACAAGTTTATTTATAGTTTAGTTAACATCTCGCTTAAAGAGCGATTTCTTTTATTTTGTAACATGGTACTGACTTCAACTATATAAACTGTTTCGTTTGACGTAATGTTTCAAAATTTAATCGATGATTCTTTTAAAAAGTGATAATGGCGCTGAAATTTGCCTCAATAACTGCTTATTTACATCAAGCCCAAGCGATGTATTTATGCTTCGCTTAGCTCGTGTTTTTTATTTATCCAGTTTATATAATTTTGTTGGTGGGTACTAAAAGTCACTGCTAATGCTTCTGTTGGATCTTTTGTTTCACTAAAAAGAGACTAGAAAGAAAGCATTCATCAATCGGTGGTAGTAATGTGATACTCTAATGGGAATATTCTTAAGTGTACACAAGAGTGGTTGTGATTACGATAACCAAAACTATGAAGGTTGGTTGTTTTTTATTTTTATAGAAAATATGAGATAAAGCATAACCTTGAAATAGGATGAATGCTCCAAGGTTGGTTGCTTACGAAAAGGATTATCAATTTGAAAAATGTGTACTGTTATGTAAGCACAAAGTTGCAAGACGAAAGTAAATTGTCTGAGAGCTGAAATTAAAAAAGAGTGTTAAGGGTCTTTATGTAATAAATTTTGCTTGAAAGCCCAAGCTTGTGTTAAATGTATAGCACAGTTGTATGTTTGGAATTTGCAACAAAAACTCTGATGTTAATATACACCTGCAAGCGAAATATTTCAGTTAGATCAGTTACAGTATTTAATTCACATAAGAATCTAATGTGATGGAGGAAAACATGCATGGACATACAGCATTCAGTGCTTCATTCTAAAAGGCATCCACTCACGGCAAGTTCGGTTATTATTTCAGATGAATTCTTCAAGTCAACATTATATGTGTATTTGGCATCAATATATGTAAATGCAGTAGGTAGTCTATATGGACGAACAGAGAAGACAAATAATAAACGGAAATCATAATCAATCAATCCATGAAGTAAACAACGTTTTTCCAGATCTTGTATACTCAGCGACATTGTTTGATATCGATGTCTTGCAAATCCTTCCTGGATCTCATTCTCCTAGTGGTGCACATTATCGTAACACACTTCAAACTGCTAGGACATTGAAGTGTGAGATTCGCCAGCGTCACACTGGGTACGATGTCAATAGCTCTTTTCCTAGTGATGTAGTCTTAAAGAACGAATGCTCATCCTTATATTTTGATATTTGCCGATTGCGTAATTAATTCCAAAGTAATCGTATGATACTTTTAACAAATGTACTGTATTGCACTGTTGCCACCTCAGGGGTGTATGCAAATATAATGTAGCCCTGTGGAAAACCACAAGGGTACCGTAAGCAATGTTCTGTTAGCATGAGGAAATCAAACGGAATGTGAAGCTTCTTTCCATAAAAGCAAAAGGTCATCTTCAGTACCAGTATTTTGTGCACTACCCGTATCTGATCTCCACTTTCTCCATGTTTTACTCAAGACATCTTGATTTCATACTTAATGGAGTTTGCATATGTTACCTTTCTCTGTTATCTTATATACCGTTTGCACAACTCAACTTGACGTCATCAACTCGAATAGATCATTCGACTTGAAAGGATTTTGAAGGATATACTAATTTCCTTCACAGTCATTA
Organism: Megalonaias nervosa; assembly: GCA_016617855.1. Taxonomy (NCBI): domain Eukaryota; kingdom Metazoa; phylum Mollusca; class Bivalvia; order Unionida; family Unionidae; genus Megalonaias; species Megalonaias nervosa. The sequence goes on along the minus strand of JAECUM010093594.1, from coordinate 81,669 downwards.
TATAACAAGCATTTATTACTAAATTGTTAGCAGAGGTCCATCTGAATCATACCAAAGATTTAAAAATGGTACTAAGAGCTGCCTCGCTTGGCGCTCAGCATGAAGAGGTTAATGTTAGGACTGGTCGGCCTGATGTCAGGAGAATGTGACTGAGTGCGATATCATGCTACATATCTGCGGGATGATATCCCAGTGCTAGACATCGCAATAAACCGGCACTCTGCAGACATCGTAGCGATATCACTAAAAACTTGTTAAGCTACGGTAACAAATTCCAAATCACAAACATAGACACACACACATATACACACATTGTTGGCATATTCTTGTATGATCATATCATTGAGCACGAAGACACTGCCAAGTACGAAACATATATTTGGAATTAGGATTGGCATTAGAACTCTCTCCTTGCAGAAACTTCATCCAGTTTGTTCTAGTACTGAGTTACCAAACACCATTCTTTGAATCTTTCAGGTAAGTAATCAGGTGTCTTGGTCTCCTCTTTTAAAAATCTAGATCACATAATTTTTTTAACAATGGCCTTTGGCAAATGCTTTACCATTGTTATGGCCATAAACATCCCTTTTGTTTTCCTTTTCTTCGTGGTGGTGATGGTGATTGTACTGGCGGTCGTGGTAATGAGATAATGAACTGTCTTCACTATTAATTTGACTACTCTGATCATTTATCATTTGTTCGAGTTATCTAATGGCAGTTACTACAGCAATCTTGTATAAAGCTGATTATTGAAGAGTTCTGGGCAAATGTTTCTTTTTCAGCCGATCACGTGACAGCATTTATATTAGCATTAGTGGGTGTGGTAAATGAGCTCTTTCATTAGAGGTGCAAACAAAGAGACTGGTGGCATTAAATGTTTAGAATTTATTTCGAAAGTAAACATTAACATCCTCTATAACTTATAAAATTAAAATAAATGTTTATTTATTTCAAGGTTTGTTATTTCATGGCAGTATTGTACTTGGTATTTAGAAATCGACATTAGTCCTTCAAACGTTTAAGAATCCGACAGTGTCAGATACAACATGAACAAGGTAAGCAATGAAAATCTGCTGGTATGCAGATCTCATTTAGGGAGACTTCATCGATATAGTCACACTAATTGTAATAGTGTTCTCCATTGTGGAAAGAGCGCGATGCTGCGCAAATAGATTGTGCAATATATTTCTAAAAAAAGTTTTCATTACAGATGGATTTTTCTTTCAGTAAATTGAAATGTAGTCCATGTTTTCATTTTCCGACAAATCATAACATTTTTTGGTTGTTGTTGTTGTTGTAAAACGCTTTTCTTTCATCCAACTGTATTGTTTCAAATCATCGCTCGTTGAAAATGTCACTTCTTTGCCTAATATTGAGAAGATATATATCATTGTCAGGAAGTACTTGTATTCAACTTTTTATTTTGCATATGCATGCATTTGGATAAAGTCTGTCTGTGTATGGTGATATACATAGGCCCTTCTCTCGTGAACTCTTAGTTTTAATTGCTTCTGCAAAGTGGAAGTAGATTGTTCTGTTTACTTAACCGTCTATTCAGTGTATTATATTTTATTTTATCCAGTTTAAGTTTTCTCCACATATGAATAATATTTATGTAAGCAAAAAAGATTGCAAACATCGTTATGGGTGTAATCTTCAAATACTTCAGTACCTGATGACATCGTTACTCGTCCAGTCCGTTTTTACCGTGCCACTCTCCGTGCTAAACCTTTCTCCGGAAGGTCTTTCCACCAACACCTCGTACAGCTTAATCTTATCATATCCTTTTGCAGCAGGAAACGTAAGCAAGTTGAAGTCGGTGTTGCTGGCGGTGGCGGGAATGCCCCCCCCCCCCGCGCCCGTCTTGAATAGCTTAAAATACATTCCATTTAGAGTGTCATATCTCAAATCCTCCACGTAGGATTTATTGGCAGTGTGGCGTGCGGGAAAGGGGGTCCAAAAGGAGGTGATTTTTTGACCATCCATGAAGATGTCCCCCGCCATGATCCTTCCGCCGAGGGGGAGACACGCTGCGTCATGGGTATATCCTAGGCCGGCTATCGACATGACCGTTGTCTTATCGTATGAAAATAGATCTAACTCATGTCGAGTAATGAATGGCCCGTCGGAGGATAGGTCCTCAGCAAAAGAGCTTCGTACGGCGTGGACTCTAAATAAGATCGGATCTTCAGTCGGTCTTCCTGACCGAAGATGACGTTTTCTCTCATCACAGAATCAAACGACGTGGAGTCCTTTTAGTAAAATAAGACAATGAACGACGTCTGTTCGCGAAAGTCTTTAGCAAACGCGTTATACTTCTGGCTCATGACCAACAAGGAAATTTTGGCATGTCTGGACGTGAAGGCCAGCTACGGTAAAACATTTCTATTATCCCTGACGGAAGATAAATCTGCACAGTCGTCGAGGATCACCAGCGTCTTCGCGTCGTCATCATTCTCGGAGCGGTAGTCGATCTCGACCCGGGTGAGGATCTCATTGATGTCTTCTTCGCGAGGTTTGATCACGTGGACGGTTTTGTCGGACCCGTGAATCCAGAGACTATCATATGCCTCTTTCAGATCCACGGTAGAACAGATGATCACAATGTCTAGTAATCGGCATACCATGACGCTTTTTCCACAGCCTCGTCGCCCGACGATCATCGCGCAGTGTGACGCAAGTCCTAAAAACATTATCGTCTATAGCATTGCCTGTCGAGCCTGACACGAGTTGAGATATGTTCGAAATTATTGTTTCTTATTACAGATTTTCGGATTTATCACCAGACACATAGTGTCCGTTGATACAGTGCTTAGTTTACGATCTGATTCATTCTTCCTTGAAACACGACCAACTCAAGTAGACATAACAAGTCAACGCGCCTGCGTCCTCAGCGGTCTTTTCTATGAACAGAGTTAATACCGTGCGTGGCGTTATTGATCTTTCTACCGGTGCCATGAATAGCATTATCTTCTACGGTTCTCATGTCGAGGACCAACACGAATCGGTTCAAGATGTCTCCGATGCCCGTAAACAACATCCGATCCTGCTTGGTGATTTCCCTGAATAAAATCTTCGCGGCGTCCTCCATTTGCTGATAACGATTGAATCCTGACGATTAGATCTGATTGTGAACCCCTTCGATGACCGCAGATACTCTATTTACCAGAGGATTATAAAAACACTCTGTGGTATCAATGGTTGAAGGTTTGATTGGCCCCAGAAGTTCCCGAATAATCCTCGAACAAGAGTACGATTGATTTAACAACTTGGAGACGGTCCCCATGTTGATATTCCAGGTGGTGTCAGATTTATTCAGAGGGATCTTTGTCTGAGCACCCGGTGTAAGAAATAACTCCGAGTCACCTGCACCAACGCGTTGACGATCGTAGAAATCTCGGTGCTGGTCACCGTCTCAAACTTCAGCGCGATGTCGGTGATCGTATACTTCGCGTTGAGATTCGTGGACAGGATGACACGATAGTAAGTGTTGAAGTGTAACTCTACCGACAATATAACCCATTAGGATGAAATGGCAAGTGACTGTCCAGGATTTCCTGCCGGCAGCATTGGCTGTCTCAGCGACGGCTCCAACGGTGCTACATCTTAGCCGTCGTCGGTTGATATCGTCGGCTGTCCCGTAGGCCGTGTCTGAATAGACGGTGTTGCTTCTGACTTTAGGACTCATCCATAGATCGGCGTAGCTTATATAGACATAATAATTCTCTTTCAACATGACCTCCGCCGCTTCAAACTTCATCATGAGTCGTTGAATGAGACCTCGGCCTATGTTATTCACCAGCCGGCAAATACAATCGGCCACCTGTGTGATCTTAAAAGTCAGCAGTATTGATTCTGGGACGATGACGTCGTGAGAGCCCAGGGTGGGAAATCCCACAGTCAAAGTCTGATTCTGATCGATCGTCGAGGGTTATTAGATATCGCTATATCTGTATTGATCCTCTTGACGCCGTTAGGACTCCTGGCGATCCTGTAGGGGTCTAACTTCTTTCCAAATTGACTCATAGCTGTGTCTGATACTATGACCCTATCTACTTAACTCGGAGATAAGATCGTCAACTAATCATAAGTGACATCATCGATGGCCGTAGAAGGAATACACGTACAACCACACTATGTGGAAAGATCAGAACCGGTTGGCATCGACTGATGATGCCCTCACGCAGGAACGCAACGATAACTATCTTCTCCGCGAAGAAATGAATGGGGCTGCCGACGACGAAACAGCTTTATCTCATCGTGGTACGGTGCCCGATATTCCCACCGCTTGACGGGGAGTCGCCGAGTTGAGAAGCGGATATACCCAAATGGCTATTGAGCGGTATCAGGAGAGAACCACTGACGGAGAAACCATCGAATTTCACTACGTCAACACGCGATATCAGGCGAGCATCCTCAACAGGCTTCGCAGTAGATATCATCTGTCGTATAGGGTCGTCAACGACGTCGACCGGCACTACTTCAGACTCCATAATAAAAACTATCTCTGCTTATGGACTCTGAAAAGAAGTACTTACAGCTCAATCGAGATAGTGGGGGGTATCCCCCTAAGGAACATCGACTGTCGAGGAGTACTTTCCTGGAGTATCTGAAACTGATTGACGAATCCCGTTGGCCCTTGGTAAGTAGAGTACATCGCCGATTAGAAGCACTGGAGTAGAGAGGCCATCTCGGAGTTACTGAAGGATATGTACGTCGACAATTAAGGGGTTCTCCACATCAAAGGGGTTCCTGATGGAATGACCTAAAGAGAATTAGTGAGTATGTATTAAAAACCAGGCAGTGTATATCAGCACAATGCAGGAGAACTATGTTCGGATAGAGCGACTAAAGCAGAAAATGCCCGACAGTGGTACCTCAGAACGAGAAAAGGACATCGCAGACATAGAGACGAAAGACCTCGATAGGGTCACCACGGCTTTGGAGCGAATCTACGTCAAGGAAGCAGCCATTCCACTGGTGCTGGACGAAAATGGAACAGTTCGCGTGAAGTGATGCCTTCATTGCTATCAGGATCAGAGTCGTACTCGCATCGGTGGGTCATTTATCGTGGAGGTCATCGCCACGATTGGATTTATTATGTCTGCGACCATCATAGGGGTTCAGGCGATCGCGATAGCTTCACTCCTGTGCCTTCGTCACCGACACCACCAACGCCCATCCCAGAACCTTCTTTGCCTAAGCGGATCCACCAGTAATTTAAGGACTTACTGATCAAGCTGCGAGACTGGCGGATTTCGACGGCAGGGTATGCAGAGGCGGCGTTGCCTGGGATCATAGGGACCATTCTAAGCATGCTACTCAAGGTGGCCGCGGAAGGAGTGGGACTAATCGTGGAAAATATCGTAGAGGCGATAGCTATTGCAGTAGTAACCTCGGTCGCCACTTACTCGACATGGTCGGCCCGCATCGCAAAGAGGGTCACTCGGCGGAAAGGAATAAACGTCCTACGACAAGTGGAGATAAGTTCGAAATTATTTCCTCTTATTGCAGATTTTTGGACTTCTCTCCACTTGCCATGCCAGCGCCGGGTCGACATCGTGCGGGTAAGCGGATCATCATTTACATACGATCGCGCGATGGAGACTAAACAGTTGTTGTCGCCCTTTTTGTGCGACGATATGGGATCTCGATGAGTCACCTCGGTTCAGAAGATTTGTATGTTCTATCTAGATGGAAATTTTCATCCTGAATGGGACAAGGCTCCTCGGCGCTGTGAGACAGAGAGAATATCAAAGCATCTGGAGGTAGTCTAGTCGTTGGTTGACCCAGGACGACGTAGGTCTGTCCCTGATCGGTAATCCCACAGCCGTCAACGCCCCCCCCCCCCTCCCCGGCCGATAAATATAACGTTACCACGTGGAACTGATCACCGACTCGGAAACCACGCTGAACCGGTGTCTAAAAAATTCTCGCTGGCTATCGACGACAACGATGTCTCCGTGGACAATTATGAAATGTGCATGTCTGATATCCAGCTCTTCTTGCAGAGACAAGGACCCATGGTGATGAGATCGGTGAACATTATCACCTACCTGAAGTTGGATTTGCCCGGGCTTGACACGAGGCCGCGGTGACGTGGAGATAAGTCCGAAATTCTGTAATTAAAAGGATTAATTTCGGACTTATCTCAACCGGAAACGTGATTGGGTCCTGTTACGCCCACTAGGTCAAGGTGAAATCGTGCCAAGGTCAATGTGCGCCCAATTACAGAAGGCTATATCATATAAGAAGATTAGAAAAAGACAGCCATGCACAAATGAAATTATTTATTTTTTGCAGCCGACACATTTTCTTTTAAATAATTTTCTAAATTTGCTTAATAGCCTATAATCACTATTATGGCAATGAAATATCCGGGATATAATTTGCGCTCACATAAATTTACATGAAACAACAGATGTCGTTATGGCTTGTCGATTTCTAGGTCAATAAAAATATTTTCAAGCATCCACAACAAGTTGAAATAAACTATTTGAAACATTATAAATTTAAAAGTTTAATTCCTGTAGAAACAGTCATGTAAAGTTTTGCAAACAACTTTTTGTGTGTTTTATTTGTTTGTTTTGTCTATGTTTTGTATTTGCCTTTGAAAAAGACTCATTAAGAGTCGAAAACGCTCAGGCTAGTTAGATACTAATTTTGCACTGTTCGTTGTCAGTTTATTGCATTTATCTTAATCAATCCCTGACAAACGCAATCCCTTGCTGGATCCAGTGCACTTTAAAGGACTGTTATTCGCCATATGATTTGTATTATATATATATATATATATATATATATATATATATATATATATATATATATATAGTTATATGGTTATATGGTTACATAGTCATATATTACGTGTCGTGGTGGGGGAACATCTGTTCATTCATGTATTGTTTCGTCCTACCATTAACAATATCAACAAAGTTTTTAATAAACACTATCGAAACATTGGCGTTTCTGAATAAACCCTTTTCAGTAACTTTATTCAGGTTCTATGCAACAATGCCTCTCAGCCTGACAACAATATTTTGAATGCCTACGTTAGACACTTGCAGTTTATTACCATTTCGATCTTGAAAAACGACAAACTCGCCAGGGTTGACATCAACAGCAACGCGACTGGTAAATCGAGTTAAATCTGCTTTAGTGGCAAACCTACTTTAATATAGATCAATAACGTGTCCAGTAGATATTGCTAAGCATATTATATAATATTAATCGTATTTATGTAATGTGAAAGTGTTTGCTGGGTTAGCGAACGCTACAGTGCATGGGTCGCTTTAAGAACAATGTGACTACTTATGGCCCGTCCAACCGAGTTTGATTTGGTGCAGTGAAATAAAATAATAGTAGATGACTATCTCGGCCTCGAATTAAAGAAAAAACAACTTCAAGCGGCGGAGCAAGTCCATATCAGTCGAAATACAATAAATGATTAAGTGTTACCACATCCGTAAAATAGTGAGTGATAAGTCATGTTGTCAAATACAGGTTAACACTGTACTTTCACGAGTGAATGCCATCATCGATATAAGTTCATTTAGCATTAAAATACCTCGGAAATTCTTGAATGAGTTTACCATCGACATTAAATGAATCTTGGTTATTACCGTATTTGCTTTTTTTTGTATTGTATCAGGTAGTCGGAAACCTCAACATAATTGTATTCGACGAATTACTCCTGGTAGTCAATGGCGTTTTCCTGTTTTATAGACCCTGCGCTTTTAAGGCAGATAGACCGAAAAGGTCTACCTCCAACCGCCTTTGTTAACCGTATTTCTAATTCTGTTCCAATCACACCTAATTCAACTGCTTTTGCAACCGCAGGAACCGCTACTGCTAACAACTCAAAAAATGCAAATATTTCACCGGGGTTTTTTGGTGGGGGGAGGGGCAATTGCATTGCATTTCATTTAGAAAATTAATATTGCTGGAGAAAGCCTCATTTTGACCCATAAACGTTTCTTCTTGCTTGTTTGTTTTCACAGCTTGGTGTTTGCTAAGGCCGACCTTTACTTTATGATAGGATATTATTTATTTAAAGACATAAAATGTTTAATTAACTTACCAATTTGAGAACATTATATGAATTTTCCACAGGCATATCAAGGCACCTCGTAGGACCATTAGCACCCTCCCACAATAATGCCTTGTCGCAAAACTTAAAGCTTAACATCTAAAAACACCGTGATAGGCGGAAAGGCGAAAACGTTGTCAAGAACAGGACCTTCATATGCGTGAAAATATATGTCCACAACAGAATATATTAACATCTCCAGATGTTCTAACGAAAAGTATTAAATCGGATATAATGTGCGAAGTCGTGATGGGAAATTTTCAGACCAATGTTGATATTGATGTCGGTCCATATTGTCATATGCATGTGCTGTGAGAGCAGCAAGATGCGGCTCAAAAGAATCATGATTAACAACAGGTGATGTATACACTTTATAATCTGCTTGATTAGATGAGACTTTGTAAAACATGCTAGATGGACCAGTAGATTTCGCATAAACACTTTATCTAACGAGTATGAGAATCCCTGTGACGATTTCAACCTTATCAAGAATTGATTCTATTTCTTTTCCGTCGATGGAATAACGTGCTCTGTTAAACAACGTCATGATACAACTGTTGACATATCCAACATCGGCACCGTAGATGGCATTGTTGTGCCGTAAAAGTCTTTCCTTAGTTTCTAAGAATGCCACACATGGAATGAAAAACAACTTGACGTGTCCTGTACATGTAACTCTGTTATTTGTTGATTAGGGACACTGGCCAGTTATGAGTAATATTGATACTCTTTTTTGATTCTATCCACCAAAACAGGTTCTATCATATCAAATGCGGGGTCTAATGTATCCCTGAACTGAGTCATAGTGAAACCATATATACATTGTTGATTTTGTCTAATACCTTTTTAAAGTGCCACATCCCATTACCAAATTTGCATTAGTAGAATCTGATATTTGTTGTTGAGCGTTTTCGTTTGCACCGAATCAAATAGTCGTTATTGAGCGGTATCACTGATAATGTTACAGTAGCCGGCGTTGTTTCTGTCGATGGTAATGTAAGCGCCTTTTGGTGGTTGCTGAGTTTTCATATTATCGACATGTAAGAATATAATCACATGTTGTTCGGGCTATATTGGCTGTGCATGCTCAACTAAACCACATTTTCCTGACTTATGGCTTTAAATTATTTAATCAAATACAGCTATCGGGATTAAAATTAGAAAGAAGAGAAATATAGTTTACTTGGAAGATATGATTTCAAACCGAAAACAAAGGAGGAATGATTCCTCTGTTGATATGTGGACTTGTGAGTGTGGTTAGCAAACCTTTTAACCATGTGATAAATACTGCTAATCAACTAATGAGAACCAATAGAACTTAACAACAGTGTTTTATATTAGTGACACACAGAAGTGGGAGTAGTGAAATGTTGTGTTCCTTGAGTACATACATGTGTTATTTTGTGGTCTACTGCTCTGTTTTAATAATGTACATGGATGTGCATAATTGTATACGTTTGAAGCAAACGTCTATAACCTATTAAATCTCCATGCAATCTACTTGTTACTACACTTTTGTTTCCTTTTTTCCATTTCTTCAAATTCGACGAATGTGTGTGTGTGTGTGTGTGTGTGTGTGTGTGTGTGTGTGTGTGATTTAGATTTTTAACGTAGCTTTAACAATTTTTCAGCCATATCGCTACCATGTCTGCAGTGTGGCAGTTTATAGTGACGTCTAGCACTGGGGCATCATGCCGCAGACATGTAACATGATGTGCCACCTAGTCACATTATCCAGAAACCAGGCCGACCAGTTCTAACACCAACCTCCTAATGCTGAGCGAAAAGCGAGGCAGCTGTTAGAACCATTTTTGTAAGTCTTTGGTAAGACTCGGCCGGAGATCGAACCCACGACCTCCCGCATCCGAGGGGGACGCTGTAACCACTAGGCCATCGGAGCGGCCTAATATATTTTTGTAGAAATGTAATTTATACCGTATGTGTAAATTCACATGTAGTAATATTTGCATATATTTATAATTATTTTAATTGTAGACAGTATCAAGGTGTCTCAAATGATTTAATTATTAGGCATGTTCAATGCATTAGAAGTCCATTTTCTATTTAATCATCAAGCTTTATGCTTTTGTAGAACGATTCGTTTTAGAAGAGAACGCATTTTTCTTGCCGGTAATCATTTTATTTTGAAAAAAGAAATACAAAATAATAACAAGTGAAATTCCAATGTTATTAGTATGAAACAGATTTTGACAAAATTTACGTTTGAAAATACGGGATTAATCTAATCCCCAAGTGACAAACTCGGGGAAGTCATATGTTGATAACTTCCAAATTTCGGGAAATTACCAAAGCGTGTATACATTTTCTAGTACTGATCAGGAAGGTTCTCATTTGTAATATTCAACAACTTGCGTCAACTTGTATCATTATTTACTCAACCAGCCATTTATCAAGTTGACCTTTAAGTCAAGCCAATCACTCAGTAATATTATTTTCCATTACGGAAAGACACACGTCAGGAGGAGATATTCGTATTATTGATGAATGTCCTTGTTGCGCTCTGACGTCATACAGATATCTGAGTATAATTCTATTAAATGGACGTGTGAATTAAATACTCCCCAGAAAATTCTCATGCGCAATACAGATATGCTATATTTCAAATTTTACTTTATTACTGGCACGCTCGTTTTGGATAGTTTGTAAACAATCAGAGGTAGCAAAGTTGTGAAATTTAAATTACCGAACTTAGTTAAGAACCTGACTTATTCTCTCCATCTGAACTACCGCGTCTCCCTGTGGCGATATCAATTTTCTCTAGAATGATACATTTCAATATCTCAAATACGGACTTTACTTTCTCTTCAACATAAGAACTCTTTGGTATTAACATTCTTCCATTGCCGTGAAAGAGAGATTTGGTCCAAATGGCATTTAAAATTCTTTATTGATTATTTAAAATAGAAAGAAAATATTAAAAAATATGTAGTGAGATATAAAACGGGAAACAGATGTGGTTCAAAGGACAAGTTGAAAATGCAAGTAGGTATATAGACGTGTCTTACGAAATTGATAAGCAGATGACTCGCACTTAGTTGGATGAATTACAATATTACAAATCTATATAGGCATTACCTATCTGTTTATTATCTTTTTCCATTTAGAATCAAATGCACGTTCTGAAAATACTGATTAAGGTATTCACCAAAACTTCAGATCATATATATATATATATATATATATATATATATATATATATATATATATATATATATATATATATATATATATATATATATATCCCAGTCTTTTGTGCCCTATCACTAATTTCAGCTCAAATTCATGTCAATATAATATACGTATCCTTGAAAGAGTCCCTATTGTGGGAATTTTCGGAAAACTCATTCATTTCGGAGTAAGACAAGAAGCGTCACCAATGTCATGTGTAACTATTACCTAAGATCGATCACCTGATATATCATTTTCAAGGGACCTGGTTGGACACATTTTAAATCGATTTAGACCAGAATTTCTTCATATATAATCTCCTTCTCGATATCGAATATTTTTTCACCCAGTACAACAGGCGCCTTTCATTTGTATACTTAAAATTGAAGAGATCGGATCACATACAAGCCAAATTAGAACCTAACTTAAACCAATTTCGCGATGGGACTTACAGTCATATTACTTCTATTCTTTTGTGGACTTGTTTTGCTTCAAATAACTTCCACTGAAGGGTGGTCAGGGTAAGTAAACATTTTGCAAATGCATTCTCTTATGAAATAGAATGAAATAATTCTATGATTACTGGGAAACAATATTTGTATAATTATGTCAGAATCTTGTATTCCAAATAAATTGTCAAAATAGGAGTAGTAACAGAAATGGTAGTAAGCATTAATAATGTTAGTAAAACCAGCAATCGTTGTTGTTGCTGGTATGATTAGTGTTGTCGCAAATGGTGAAACTATTAGTTCGTGATGATGGTGACGTTGCTGGTGCTAAGTATATATTTTAACAGTTGTATTAAGTACACTTTACATATTCGGTGATATCTGCAGTGGATTTAGTCACATAAGCGAATAAACTGGTAATAAATAATTTACCAATAAAACTTGTAACAACTGTTACTTTTCTATTGTTGCAGCATCATGTTCTGTGTCAATCTTTCCAGGCTATAGTTTATTCATGTTCTCGTAGTCTATGTAGTGTTTCGTTTGTGCTGTTGCATGCCATTATGATGTAGGAAAGAATGTTTTCGACCCAAGTATTTCTTCAGCTGTCTCTTGTAAGTTGTAATATCGTTTACTTTATTCAGATAATTCAAAAATGACCAAACACAAAGTCGTTTGAGATGGAATAGCACCTCGATAACGGGCTAGATTTGCATTATGGTATCCCTGATAAATGACCGGTTCAGTCAACATAAGCTTTATTAAGATTATCCGAAAACGGTTGCTATTTTTAGTTGTCTATTGTGGTCCATTTCCTAAGCAGGGGTGTCCCACCCACGGCCGAGAACTTCTTGCGGCCCAGTTCTTCATATTGTATGGAACGCGGCCATGTAATCAGACTTTTTGATAATATGCATAATTTAGTGATAAGGAACAGTTCTTGTTCATAAAGCCAGCGACCTTAATCATTTTTTATGTTTTGACCCAAGCCAAAATTGTTGGATGCCGCTGTCCTAAACTAAATCGCATTTAACAACTCACCCAGTCAATTTGGCAAAATATAATTGATTGACATGCTCAAGGCGGACTAATATATCATTTGTCAAGCACCTGCCTCCTACCCGCACAACTTCCAGAACATTCAGAAACTCCCCCCAAAATTATTGATAATAATCCTTATTTTAAATATATTTATTTTTATCAGTTTGTAGTGAGAGATTGCAAGATCTCTAAAATAGAAGATAAATTATAAGAACGAAAGCCAATGTCTTATAAAGTTCTCTCCCCTTTAACCATACAAACCTTGTAATTATATGCGAATATATGAATATATGGCTGACGATATTGAACGTTAATGACACCAAAGTTAAATCGTTCAACAGTCAAAGCCAATAGTCTTTTGTTCAAACAATAATATTTAGCCCAGGTCTATAAATCACGAAATGACCACCCAGACAGCAGATAAATATCGAATATAAAAAGAAGGACGTTGGAAAGAGAAACTTTTCACTAAACTGTGTAAAACATTATATCGAAAGTTAAGAAATAGAAGGAAACAATGCAAGAAAGCAGAAACCGAAGTCAAAAGTGAACAGTACGTCCTTCTGAAGCGATGACGAATAATTTTTTTTTTTAAATGGAGAGATTTCTGTGTAATGTTCATGACCCGTATAAATGCATGTATGTAATTAATACGTGCGCGTAAGTAAATATATTTGACTTTTAATATGTTTATGAATAGCATCGAATATATGAATGTTTACTTAATATGGAAGCGTTGTATCGTCAAGAAGAAATATAAAGTTAATCGTTTGAGGGATTCGAACAATTCGACGCGTTGTTCTTGTTAATAAATACAAAGAACAGTTGTACTTTCAATAAATCCACACCTACAAAGAGATGATCCGATAATATTCTTTATAAATATATGTTGTAAAACCGTCATGAAGAGTTTAAAATTTCCTCTATACCGATTAATGTTTCCGAGAACATGATAATAGCAATCATTTAATGAACTTTTAAAGATGTTAATGGAGTCATGGGTACGAGTCTTAGTGGATAATTTACTTTACTCTCGAATGGCAGAAGAAGAAAAGAAAAGTGTTGTAATAAAGATTTGTGCTGATAGGAAATTGTTCACATTCTGTTCGTCATATAATTAATAGCTGGTGGAATCAGATATGTGACATAGTGTGGGAGTAAACCAGTTGTCATTTTATACCAAAGTGTAAGCTTGTGTTTATGTCGTCTGAATTCAAGACTTTCCGATTCTATTTATCGGTGTAGAGCTTCAATGCATACCAATTTTGTTGCACCATTCACAAATCCTATTCTTCCTTTTCGTGAGTAATGTGCAGTTATCAAAATTCACATTACCATATTCTAGAATAAATCGCATGAAATATGTATATATCATTTCTAAAGATTTCCTGACAAGTTGGAATTTGAGTCAGAGCACCATGCTTTTTTTATTTCTTTGTGAATCGAGGGGTCACTTCGAGTGAAGAAAAATAGATGTTGCATTTGTCACAATATTTATAATTCCTGGCATAATACATCTGGCTGAGCTAAAGACACAGCTAGTCTTACATCAGCCAACTTTTATATGAATCTCATATCCATCTGCGAGGATAAGTTTGTCTATGTGATCAATTAGCTTCTGTTGTTTACAACCACAAACTCTTTCCAGAGTAGATACCTTTTCACAGACTTCAACAGGATCTGCCTCCACATGCAATGAAAATGGGGTAAACTAATATTTTATCATTGGATACGGTTTCTCACGTTTCATTGTAAATAAAAGAGTTCTTAAGAGTTAAAACTGACTCAGAAGAAGACATGTTTTGCAAATCGTTGTGTGGTTAGATTCAGCGTTGCATATGGGGACCTAAGATCCCTTAATGTGTCAAGATTGAATTTATAATAGCCATATTGCCCTCTTTTAATGGTTATTTATAGAAATCAAACCTACACTGGGTGTTAATGTTAGAAAGCTGTGTGACATATTTGCATAATTCCAATTAATTCTCCACTGACATCATACACTGTATCAACACACTCACGCTCACACAGACGCACACACAAAAACACACACATTTAACAATTAATGAAACATGAGCTGAACTACATATGTTCCTTCTAAACATAACACCAAGCCATGTGAATAAACGAGGTACTTTCATAAGTGTACTATAATTTCATTAGAATTATGAATGCTAATCCATAATATTTAATTATTCCATGCAATACATAAAGTTACTATTCGAAAGTTCTCCCGTGGTTTGCTGAGAAAAAGTTTCTCTCACAGATTCATTCTTTTTGATCAGATTCATTTTATTAGATTAGGATAGATCAAACCTCAGGCGCTTAGCTTGTCGTCCTGATATTTTGACATTAGAAAGAAGGCAAGGTAAACTAATGGCTACTTAATAACGTTTATTTATTGTTATTTTTCCTCATTTGAAATCGCTTAGGTTGAATTAATTTTGATAATACTGCCTGTCTTCATCACAAAAGGATGAAAAGCTAGGTCACATGACTGTTTAATAAAGCCAGAGTTTTAATAAATAAGCAAACTAGAAACGACCTCTCTTTTGCGTCTGTCTCGGATGTGGGAGGTTTCGGGTTAGAAACCCGCCCGAGTGACACCAAAAACGTCTGAAAATGGTATTAGTAGCTGCGCTCACTTGGCGCTCAGGTGAACCTGATATCAGAATACTGTGATTGGGTTGGACATGATGCTACATGTCTGTGGCATGATGCTCAAGTTCTCGACCTCACTATAAACTACCACAATGCAGAGAGCGTAGCGATATGTCTTGAAAATTGTTAAAGTTATGTTAAAAATCCAAATCATAAACACACTCAAAGGAACAACCTTCTGTTGAAAATATGTATCAAACAATAATATCGTAATTAGACAAGAGGTCGACACACATAATCTTGTTTAATTTACTCGTGTACAAGCACTTAGTTATTTATAATTTACCTTCAAAGCTGGTTCCGTTAATGGTACATACGCTTAAGATTAGTTTATTGTCGGCCCTATTCTATTTCGGCGTACGTGCCACGTTTTGTTTTATCATTACATTCCTTTGGGACATGTTCTCACTCATGAGCCTGCTACAGATCATGCTAAAAGCACACGACCTGAAACTTTGTGTCAGGAATGTAGCTGTTAAAATAAATTTCCAAGTTTGAAGTGAGTTTCAGTTTTATCGGGATTCTAAGTGCGAAACTAAAATTGGGGATCACAATTTGTTTCCTTTTTCGGGTGTTCAAGGTTTCGGTTTCAGTTAAAAATATGATAATATCAAAGGAGGAAAAATCCTGCCCAACGTCCATTCTTCCTTGAAGGATTCCAGACACCGTTAGTTCAGTTTTGTATACATACATACATACATACATACATACATACATACATACATACATAGTGTAAGACATGCATACTAACAGGTTAATCGAAATATGGCATTAACGGGTATGTATTTCGAGAAAACTATGATTAGTTAATTTCTTACTATTCTCTCGGACTACCCTGCGAATGCTACTTATTTAATATAGGATTAAGTGATCATGGTTGGGTATTTATCGATGTGTAAATTTTACCTAATCACTCACATAGTAAATAAAGTCTGAAGGACTTTATATAAATTTTGTGAGTGATTAGGTAAAATTTACACATCGATAAATACCCAGCCATGATCATTTAATCCTTATAATTCCAATTTACTACCTTCCTAACATCAGATCAGCAGATTTAATCAACAAAACATTTACTTTTATGTACCTCGAAGTTTTATTTCATTAGCCTCTTAACTGCGATAGAATGCATAGCCCTATCTTCGCTAGCCAAGATTCACTGATTCTTTATATAGTGATACGGGGTAGAATATCATAGCGGATTATGCCAGTGATATATTGTTATGACAATTATTTTAATATATATAAAATGGTTGTTGCGGTTAAACCAGGAATATTCCTTTTTCTCGAAAATTACGCTTGCGTATGGCACGTGTTATAGCAACGTCGTTGTTATTTTCTACGCATTTCGGTCTTTCAAAAGCAAAATCTTGTCCATTTTTAGTGAGATCCCTTGGTTGACATGACCCTGACCTTTAATAACCGCCGCTGTAATATGTTGTCGAGGTGAAATGCAATAATTTCCGAAGATTGGCTTCTAAAGCCTGCCATATGCCTTCTTCGGCAAAAGGGGTGAGTGTTGGAGTGCAGAAAGGTCTGTGCAATTACATTGTTTTAACTTCTATTGGTCGTTTTTAAACTGTGGTGGGTGGGAGCTTGTTGTTGTTATTATTAGGGTGTAAAGCGTTGATATAGATAAAACTTCACATCAAATGATCTGGAAACAGGGCACCAAAAGTAGTCCGCAGAACTTATCGATGTGTAAAAGTTCCAGATCGGTATCACGTGACCGTTTACATCCAATCAAAACGTAGAAAACGCAGTCAATTCATAAAAATTGGAATTACAATGACATTAATATTGGAGCCTAGTAAAGAAATGTATTTTGTAATGGTTTCAATTTTACCATTTTACCACCTACATTGTATCCTTTTTCCACATGCAATATGGTAGGCTAGCAAAAATCGAAAAATCTCATATTTTCGTTTCGCTCTGTCTGTGTGTGTGTGTATATATATATACCACATACATTAAAAAATAACATGCATTTAAAGTGTTGGTATAAAGCAATTTGATATACCAATACTATTGGTATATCAAATTGTGATCCGCCCATGGCACAATAATACGCATACATAAACATTCTCGCGAGCGTCTACAGTTGATTCTAGATCAATGATCAATTTTCACACATTAGTCACTACTGACGTATGAAAAATAACGATGAAAAGTATTAATAATCCCCGTTTTCTAAATTAATTTAATATGGTACACATTTTCATCACAATCCTTTCTGCTTTCTGTTCTCCCCTCCCCTCTCATGCATAATGGACAAACTGCGCAGAAATCTGGAATGAGAGAGAAAAGGAATTTTGGGCTGGATTAAAACCTTGAAATAGAAATTACACCAAGTAACCTGCAAGAATATTGTTCGTCCAAAGGATACGTGTGCACTTTCCCTGGGATTTATCTACAGTGTTTATCAATGATTACAATGTTGCAAACCAGTAAATTCCTCGGTTACGTGGTACACATACTGTGATATATTTAATGTTATGTTTTTTGTTTGTTTTTTCTTAAACATACCATAATGTTCTAAAAAAAATCGATTATTATTATTTAAATATGAAAATGTCCAAAGGCCTCTCTCTCTCTCTCTCTCTGATCCTACATAATTCACTAAACTACTTTTATGTTGCAAAGAGCAGCTAACGTAATTAGTCGGAATCATGCGTCACTACATTCATATTTCAAAAATTCTGTAAAGTTCTTTTTAATCTTTTATGTGACAAAGAGCAGCTGAATAATTAGAACCTAAGGATATATTTATATTTTTAAATCTCTCTCTCTCTCTCTCTCTCTCTCTCTCTCTCTCTCTCTCTCTCTCTCTCTCTCTCTATATATACATATATATATATATATATATATATATATATATATATATATATATATATATATATATAATTTAAACTTCACTTAACAAATTTATTACATATGAACTTCTTTTGAAATGGCAAAATAGAAATTAAGTGGTATTGGAGGTGCGTAGTTATTGAAATGTTAAATGAGCACTGCAGGATCCTTGTTATTGTTTACAACCTAATCTTCTCCATCATAGATAATGGCCCACTTACATTACCTTTGGTGAATCTCACTGACCAAGCAGCTGGGAGAACTACATTAATAATCAATATGTCCCTTACGGATTCATTAGCATAGGTTGCCAGTTAGTAAATATACAAATGCCAATATTATCTAGTGAGTAATATGTTAAAGTTCCTTTTCTCTGTTTCGGAAGATAAATTATCTGAAGATGAGATATGTATTACGTCAGAAAAAAATCATACATTCTAAGTCTGTTTTCCATTGTGTTTGTAACTAGAGGCAGAGTGAACCCAAAATATTAATAATTGACGTGTTTCCAATATTGTCCTTCCTGGTAGTGATTCACCCCATTCCTGTTTTCACATATATGTGAAATATTTACCTGAATTTCCTTTCATACAGATGAAAGATTGAGTTAACATCTGTTGTTATCAAAGTTTATGAAAGAACGAAATCAGAGTGGTTTCTATTACAAGTAATGACTGATGTCGCTGGAATAGTATATCTTGTGCATATTTTTAAATTATGTTCTAAACTAATTAACATGTCTCAGCTGTTCAGAGTTTGGATAAGAAATGCTAATAACGTTGTTGTTCACTTCATCAATGAGCTACTCTCTCTTCAAAGAAACAACAGCAGTAAATGAATGATCATGGTGCCAAAAATTCTGAAACCAAGAAATAATTTGCACTGATACGATGTGATATTTACTCATCAATGCAGAAATGAAAGCAGTTATTAAGCAAAAAACATTATTATAAATTATGTTACGATATGTACGATAAAATTTAAAACGGATTCCCAATTAATAACACCTGCATATTGTTGCAAATGATTTATCACCCCTATCGTTGGCAATATAGTAAGAAAACACATGCTTAAAACGTTGAGCGTGCGCTAATAAAATACAAGATGTATTGTCGACATCCTGTAAAGTACGAAAAATATTCACAAAATTCTCATCTCTGTAACCATGCGAAAAAATTAGATAATAACAATAAAATATAGGATTTCAGAGATGAATACTTAAATAAAAGTATCAGCAAACACTTTCATATTTGACTTTTAAAATCTAAATGACATACCTGTAAGCTATAGACATCTTCATGGAATACAATGAAGTGGTTAACATATTCATTTACCCTTAAGTACAATTATAAAATAATTATGAAATAATAACAAACGAGCGAAAGAAACAAACACATCGCTAAGTATCTCAGCATCTGCAGCTCTTTGTAACGTATAATTTGTAAATGTTCAAAGACACTTATCTACATTGGATTATTTTGTGTTGTAATTATGAGGATAGGAAGGAATTGGTAGTTTTGTTTCAAAGATGATGGCATAGGTTTTAAGAGTTTTACTGTATTTCTAAGTAGATCATGCGGTGTTAGAGTACTGAGATATGGAAAATAGTATTTTTTTTAAAAAAACAAAAATAAATTGTTATCAGCGATAAACCTTTATAATTGTTATACCCCTTATTTTGCATCACAACGTATACGATCATTGCACGAGTTCGTGATGATCATTCCTAATGGAGTATTAGAGAAGCTGTAGTTTTAAAACTGCATCTACGTTAGAGCCATTAGAGACCGGCACGTTAAACCAACGGCGTAATAGTAATTCCTTAAAGAGACCCGAGCGCCACACCATGTTCAATTAACGGGAGAGGTGCATTTCCATATTAATTCCGGTTTGGGTCCAGAGTGCAATTCAAAGTTAACTTAACATTGTCCCCATTATTCAAAGACACTTCTAACATACAATTACACTTATCACAATCGCTGGAGTAATTATTTTTAATATGGCATGTCATTTGATTCAGCAATTTGAAAAAATCATCCACTTTACAATTTTTTATTGATTTTTATGTGGTCTTGATAATACGTGGTATATAGAGAGAAAAAAAAAAGATAAAGAGGAAAAGGGCTTCGGGACAGATAAAAACAATGTATAATATGCTTAACTGTAGTTGGGTTGTTTTGCACATTATAAGTTCTGTAGAGTATGATTAATTTATGACCAAGGGGATGACGATGCAATTTTCCATGGGGTGCGGAG
Organism: Megalonaias nervosa; assembly: GCA_016617855.1. Lineage (NCBI taxonomy): Eukaryota > Metazoa > Mollusca > Bivalvia > Unionida > Unionidae > Megalonaias > Megalonaias nervosa. The sequence goes on along the minus strand of JAECUM010093594.1, from coordinate 61,131 downwards.
GGAAAGGAGGAGAGATGGCTGAAAGTTTCATTTTGAGACAGATTTTTTGTTTTAAATCAAAGATTTTCTCAACTACTATAATGAATACAATAACTGCATTTTTAAACAAAATGAGAGCAAAAATATTTTGAACCTATTTGATGGTCAGACATTTTTCTTTGCAAAAAAGTCCCCTGTTCCTATCATACCTATAATGTCTAATTCAATGACATACACAGGTATATAAACATGAATCGATACATACCTTTTGCAATAGTCTAGTGCTTGAATGTTCTTGAAATAATTATTTATAAAATATAGATAATCAAATAATTGCAGTGTGTTTTTGTGTCTTCCTACCCCTCTAGCCCTTTCTTCTCTTCACATTTTTCGGAGTGTACTTGTTCATACATGGTAACATCAAATAAGATTGATAAAGTAAAATAAAATAATACAGCCAGTACAAAACTATATGAACTCACATATATCATTGTTAAAGTATCCGAACACAATCTGAATATAAACAATGTTTAGACTTTATATATTGTCGATTGCACAACACGTTCTCGCGGTTGGATGTAGTGGGGTCCTAGGTGGCAGTATATACCACAGTTCTATAATACTAATGGTTCAAAATGAAGGAAAATAAACAATTGATGCTCATATTGAAAATTAAAAACCCACAGTGTTTGAATATATCTATCTGAATAATTAGGAAGATTTTTTCCTTGAGATTACATTTAGTACATTACTATGACCTTTTACATGTAAACGTTGATTTGTATGTTACTTAAAGGGGATGATATGTTTCCGTAATGAAATGAGAGATACATATCTCAATTAATGCTACAGAAATACAAAAAGTTCTTGAAATATGAAAAATTTAACAACGCATGACAAAAGAAAAATATGGCGCTATCAATAAAGTGTAGGCAATCGCTAAGTATGAACAATACTGCATACAAGTTTATGATTTTGGGGATTTAACGTTATTGTTCAGCACATAAAGTACATAAATGGCGGCCAGTGTATTTGGTGAAGGAAGAACCCGGAATTCACCTTTGAAGAACCATCGAGCGACGGAAATCTGCTTTCAATGTCCCTTCCTTTTCCCCAAGAGATATTTGTGGACAACTCGGTCACATTAAGTGTCAAGGACATGGTAAATGTCAATGCCATCACGACTATATTGGGGAAATGGAAAAGACATTGAAAGAGAGATTTAATGAACATAGAAGAATAAGTTCATGCTCGTCTGAAGTATCACAGCACATCCACAATGTTTGCACTGGTCATAATGTAACCTGGAACTCAGTAAAAAATCATAGATTGAGAACAAGCCTGGGGGGGGGGGGGGAATAAGGAATCGATATATATCCGTGCGCACAAATGGAACAGGGACCGCGGCAGTTACAACCTGCCGCATATCTGGGACAATATTAACATCGCTCACCATTTCATCGAGCTATGTTAACAGTCAGTAGAGATTAAATCATTCTGTTGATGAAGTCCTTAGCGTGAGGACGAAAGCTTCAGGTTAGCCTTCTCTATATTGTTGGTTAAAAGGTTAAAACTACGCTCAGATATGAAGTTTGATGAACACTGTGTGGCTATATTTCATTTCTACATTAGGTCATGACAAGATGTGATATGCACCGAGATAAATGTATTCGTCGATAAAGTTATTCGTCCTTTTACCATGGCGTACGTCAGGACTTCTAAGTTATATGGGATATCTAAGTTATTAAGTGTCATATGAGACTCTAATATACATCTAAGTCAGCTGTTATATTTAATCAGACGATACAACAACATTGTAAGTACACTGAACTTGGTTATCGAACCGTGTTATCTTATAATGAGTCCGCTCATACACTGACCTGGTAAAGAAAGCAGATAAAGGTGATAAGGTTCGTCTTGTTTGACGTTTAAAACTAGTTCATCACAATTATCATCAGCTCAGTCATAATATATATTAGTCCCAGTAGGAGTGATAAGATGGTAATAATAATAATAATAATAATAATAATAATAATAATAGATTTTATCTTATAAAACGAGTGGCCGAGTGGTCTAAAGCTCTCACCTTTACCGATCACTGCCATTTTACCTCCGTTTTCATGGATTCGAGTCTCGGGCTCAGTCAGTGTAGTTATCTGAGGAAGCTTGTCAGGACTTTAAATGGGTCGGGGTTCTAACTGGGTTTTCCCTACTTCTTCTTCTTCCACCAATTACACTAACCGCTATGTATAGCCTAACATGCACTGAGAGATGGCGTTAAACCCTAAAATAACACCAACAGCATCCTCATCAAATATTTTGATAATGCGGGGATACGTAGTTAGGGACGAGGTTTCGATAATACGGCAGTATTTAATATGCATTTTAATTTTATTTTTAAAAATGTTAATTTTCTTGAGCCTCACGCTCGATTTTTATCTGTAATTGTGATCATGATTTTCGTGGGATTGGAATATAAAAGTATTTTTTTTTTTTATTCAGACATTAACAAAAATGGGCAATGCCCCCAAAACAAAATTCACACATGTGTAAACCAAATGATACATAAAGTCTTAAAATGATCTACATTACTGGAAAATAGCGCAATACTAGGCAGTAAATAGCACAATACTAGGCAGTTATTCAGTACGTTTAAAGACTCCAAATTCAGATCACGTGAGACGAATATTTGAGTCACAGCGTTAGATCGTCAGACAAAAATAATACGACGATTTTGATTTAGACTAGTAGATACACAAAGTTGTTGGATCACGAAATATTCGCGGTTGTGCTTAACGTGAAAAAAATATTTTTATAACCATTTTCACCATATTGTCTTATGTTCAGTATCAACGGAAGAGATCAAGAGTAATAATGACTGTTCATATTGTAAACTGATAAATTTGCCTATGTGTAAGTTTTTATTTTGGTCATGCTTGTTGTAGATAATCTAGTACATTTTTCTTTCAGTGATTAAGGTTCAGGAAGATTTCTTTTTGAACTGTGCAAAAATGTCGCTTGATTGCAATTTCATATCTTAGGTTGAAAATTCAGCTAAAACAAATATGAAATTCAAATATCTTTCAAACAAGAAGAAAAGAAGTTTTGTTAATATACGATTTAAATGTGTAAAATTTAGATTACACTTATAAGTTTATTTACTCTCTACTTATACTAACGATCTGTCTCGATCGATCGATCGATTGTGGATATTATTGGTTTGGTTCTAGCAAGGTCGACGAATATCAAAATTCACTTTTGCGCAAATTACTCATTGAAATATTTATGCATTAAGACTGTTTAGACTTGGGTCAGATATATGTATTCTAGGTACCTGAGAAGGATATATGTTCTACAGCGATCGTCTTGTTCACAGGCCCAATGAAACCAGAAAGTAAAAAAGACGCAGCATGTTGAGGCTGGCTGTAATCGTTCACTTTCCCGTTATGGGCATGAAAAATCAGCAAAATATAATTGAATCCTAAGTTGTTTAATATGTATGTATGTATGTATGTATGTATGTATGTATGTATGTATGTATGTATGTATGTTCAGAGAAACTCCTAACACCGAAACCCCGTAATACCGGAATCACTCAAGATCGAATTGTTTATTAGGTCCTGCATGGTTCCGTCTTTAATAACATCATTTTCCCAAGTAAACAAAAAAAAAAAACTAAGACCAAAAAGCGGTAAAACCTTTGTTTCAAAATTTAAATTTTACACTAAAATAAAACCGAAACTCGCTTCGAACTGTGATTAAACTAATAAACCTAATAAACTCCAGAAACATGGAGGACCAAATTAGGGTTGACCATAAGCTAATCTGAAGTCTTTGCACAGTAAAAGGAGCCAGCTTTTAGTGAATATTATTCATATCTGGAAACGTTTAGGTAGACCATTTAAGAGCGATTATCTTGTCTGTTGATTATTTAGATGTGATTAGTGTTATTTTTTCCTGAAATGATAAACATAACGTTGACTGTTTGCTTGTTATGCTTTTCTAAATAAATACAATGATTTTATTAACAAGGTATGCATCCTCTCTATTAATGCTTCGCCGATGGAGAGTATTCATTATTCTAAAAGTCAGATTCGCTCGAGTGGTTTTCAAAGAGAAAACTATTACATACATACATACATACATACATACATACATACATATATATATATATATATATATATATATATATATATATATATATATATATATATATATATATATATATATATATATATATATATATAAGTGTCAATGAATGTCATTTGTATGGATGTGTATATCAAGATGTCAGAAAGACCACTGAAACTGCCAGGATTAACCTGCCACAAATTACATTAAAGGTCTTGGGGAGGAGATGGAATAGGAATATTATGGCTGTGTTTAAACGTTATGGATAATCATTTACAATTGAATTCTAGTAATGTTTTAAAACATATAATTCCTTAAATGTTTCTTGAGACATGGACCGTATTTCTATTTAGAAAAACTGTGACTAAAGTTACTAATGTGATCAGACATGATTTTCGGAAGAAAGTATGTTGTTAAGCTAAGTTTTTTGAGTATTAAATGCAAAGCGAAAGAAAAAACAAATTAAAAAATGGCAATCTTCTTATTTTTTAATTCTTACACACACGCATACACCATTATCCTCTTATAATCTCTCTCTCTCTCTCTCTCTCTCTCTCTCGCATACACACTTAAATGCTTATACAAACTCGAATCTTTCCATAACTGCTAAAACCTAAGGAAGCCGAACACCGTTTTAAACCAAGAATAAAATTTGATCCTAAGAGTTTTCAGTTTTGAGGGATTTCACTGTGTGTGTATATTCGGCCATGCTTGCAGTAGATTATCAAACACACATTTCTTTCAGTGATCAAGATAAAGGAAGTTTGTACTGAACTGAACAATTATATTACATGACTGGGATCCCTGATACAATTTTTAGATTATTTTGTAGGTTTCTTGGATTAAATGTACGTTTTGGTAAATTTTGAACTTACTAACCATTTCATCCTTTGGTTTCATTGTTACTGGATTGTATCTTATCCCTAAGACCCTATATTGTTTTCAAATTTATAACACTTAGTCATACGTATACGAGCTGTATAGCATATCAATAGCGTCAACTCGTTACTCAATGTACAGTTCTTTTCTCTTTTTTCATGACCCTTGGGTGTCCTTTATACTCAGGTTTTTATACATAAACACAGGTTTTAGGGCTATCGACATAGGTTTCACTAGTTGCTTGAATGATTTCACTTGTCTTATAAAATATAGAAATATTACAGTTCAGTTTAAATATATGCATAGAAAAACAGACTGCGTATTTCCATTATTTTGCACAATCACCAATATTTACGTAATTCTCTTCATATTTCTTTTTAAGGCGTGGGTTTAAAACAAGTCCGCAAAACAAAGAGTTGAATAAAAATTTCTAAACAGCCTGTTAAATATAAAAACCCATGACAATTGTATGTTTGTCGTCCGATTAGGACGAACACTTTGCCGATGGTAACACAAAAGAACTAGCCTTTAATTATGTTTTCATTTTAAATGATAGAAGAAATCTGATTTCCAACGGAAAAAAAGTCTGCAACAAACATTATCCTAAACTCCATTTCAAAAACTACTAGTGACGTAATATAACTTGTACCGGATGTTGATATATGCAGCTGAAAAGGGTCCGATTTAGTTAGTCCTAATCGTGCAAGTGTCAGATTGGGAGATAAAACCATCAGCTAATCCAAATATCCTAAATATTATTGCACCATTGGCCACGTATCCGATCAAAGTTACTTATTTGAAAATTTCCTTGAAAACCATTATTTTGTTTGTTGATTATTTGCTTTGCACGTTTTGCTTTATTTTATTTTGTTCTAGGTATATGTTTACTTTCGTTATTTTTTCTTTTACATGTTGGAGTAAGAAACAAATGAAACTGGTGTAATTTGTATGTACCCACGAATAGATCGCTAGACCTTGCATGACCTAGACACAAGCTTATTTAAACCAGTCCCTCACATGAAACAACATAACTTCCTAGTTGATATAAATGAGATTTAATCAGTAATTCAAAAGCGTACCTATCATCGTCACCAGCGGCTGAGCTAGTTCTACAGCATAAGCTTTAGACTTGCGCGTCTCAGATGGAAATGAGCATATTGCATACATAACAAGTTAGAACTTAAACCGAATTTAAATCAACACAATTCTGGGATGTAGTTCAAAGAAGTACTGATTCCTTTCTTTTGGGGACTTATTTTACTTCAAATAACCGTCATAGAAGCGTGGTCAGGGTGAGTAAGCAAAAACTTGTAAATCCAGCCTAATATGAACAAAAATGTAAGCATTATTTGAATCCAAGTAACAATTCTTTATTAAACTAGGTCAACGCGTTTTATTCTGACTTGGTTGAAAATTATGTAGTATAAACAGTACTAGTTCTTTTAGCCTGTAATTATGCTGGTGGAACGAGTAGTAGTTGTTATTATATTTGTTCTTGTTATTATTGTTGTAGCAGAAAAGATAACTATTAATACTTGTAGATGGAAGTGTTCTCTTTCTTGAAACTGTTGTTTTCTTGTTTTATATGTAGACTCTGCGCTTTTAGCTGTGACAGAAATTGCGGAAGCAATTAAAGCAGCACTAAGGATTCTTCTGATAGAACTGGTTGCAGTTATTTTAGTTTATCTGTTGCTGCAATATACGTTGTTTTTTTTTTTTTTCTTCGCTGTTACGTATCGGCTCGTTCAAAGTAACACAAAGAAAGAGTGAAGACAAGAAGCTTTGTAAATTTGAACAAAAATAATTTATTTCCCTAGAAAACACGGTGAAAAAGTAAATAGATGAAACAAGACTTACGATTTACGAAGAAGATCCAAAAATTGTTCTAAAATTGTGAAAACACATAAGTCCTGTGAAATAAACAGTTCTAATTTGATATAGTCTGAATCTCAGTTCCGTTCCAAGATGGCGGATGATGACGTCAGACGAAGGCTAACACAAAATGTCCAGAATTTTCACTGTGAATCACAATTTGAATTGTTCTGCTGCAATTTAGAAAGTTTCAACAAATGTCTTTGTCCAAAGCCAGTAGGGCTGTTCTCCAGGGAAAATAATTATTTAGAAAGTAGATGAAGTACAGCTACCACCACTAACAACACACATGTTGTTCCTAACACGTACGAATGAACAAACACCTCTTTCCAGCACAGAAATACCTTTTCCTTAAGGTATTAGAAACTCTGTAAGATGTTATGATGTGACTCTGAACTACGACTGACTACGACTACGACTCTGACTATGACTGACTTTCTTACAGATAACTAAGCATATAAAAAGAAACTAATACGTCGTTTCATGTACTCACGCACGAAGGACACGTGTGATTTCGCAATCTATCTGGACATTACGAAAGCCTAAACAAGTATCAGCCAATCATTTACATAGCTACTGCTGAATGTTTACTTGCGACGAATTTACTATCATACAAAGCTCGTGCTTACACGAGTCACATTTACGTTTTAAATAAATACGATGTTTCTAACATAAACATCATCATAATAATAATTACATTTAATGCTGTAAAAATAAAATAAAAATGAAACAAAGAGTTAGAAGAATTTAAATTTTAACACACATGTAATTTAACTACAGGGTCGTAACACTTTCCCCCATAAAGAAAAAAGAAAGATTTATGTAATAACGCTTTCTTTTTTACCAGATGTAAATTATACATGAGGTAAAAAGAATTTACATAAGAAGAACTCTTATGAATTTATACAAAGGTGTATATGAAAATGACATTATACACGTGAAAGTGCATCTGCAATTAAATTATCTTTTCCTTTAATGTGCCTGATATCAAGATTGTACTCTTGCAAAAATAAACTCCATCTCAATAGTCTTTGATTTTTATTTTTCATTCTGCTGATGAAAGTAAGGGGGTTGTGATCACTAAACACAACAACCGGAGAAGGAGCCGAGCTAACATAAACTTCAAAATGCTGTAATTCTAGCATTAAAGCCAAGCATTCCTTCTCGATTGTTGAGTAGTTTCTTTGGTGTTTATTTAATTTCTTAGAGACGTAACACACTGGGTGTTCTACACCATTTTTGTCATCTTGAAGCAAAACTGCTCCAACCCCAACATCACTTGCATCCACAGACAGTTTGAATGGTTGACTGAAATATGGAGCTGTTAAAACTGGTGCATTTTTAAGTATGGCTTTTAACCTATAGAAAGCCTCTTGACATTTTTCAGTCCAAAGAAACTTGTTTTTCTTTCTCAACAAGTTTGTCAGAGGTTCGACAATATCAGAAAAATTAGAACAAAATTTGCGATAGTACCCAGCCATACCCAAAAATCGCATCAGCTGTTTTTTTACTGACAGGCACAGGAAATTCAGAAATAGCCTTGACCTTAGCATCTATAGGTTTAATCTGACCATGTCCCACAATATGTCCTAGAAAAGTAACACACGCACGGCAGAACTCACTTTTAGATAAATTAATAGTCAAATTTGCATCCGTGAGTCTGTCGAAGAACCTCCGAATCGTGGCTAGATGTTCTTTCCAGGTGTTGTTGTAGATGACGCCATCATCAATATAGGCATCACAATTGTCTAGACCAGAAGTAATCATATTCATAAGGCGTTGAAAAGTACTTGGAGAACCCTTCATCCCAAATGGCATTACTTTATACTGGTAGAGTCCATCTGGAGTCACAAATTCCGAAATTTCTTTTGCTCTTTCCGTTAATGGAATTTGCCAAAAACCATTCAGAAGGTCGAACTTAGTGACGTATTTGGCATTTCCAATTTTGTCGATACAATCGTCGATTCTTGGCAATGGAAATGAGTCTGTTTTAGTCACACTGTTCACCTTTCTATAATCCGTACACATTCGGAAAGTTTTATCCGGTTTCGGAACAAGAATGCACGGTGAACTCCAATCACTCTTACTGGGCTCTATAAAATCATTTTCCAGTAAATACTGAATCTCTTTTTTCATGCATTCCTGTTTAAAAGGATTCATCCTGTATGGGTGTTGTTTCATGGGTTTTGAATCTACTATTTCAACGTCGTGATAAATTTTGTTTGTCCTTGTAGGTATGTCTGGAAACAAGTGTTCATACTCAGACAATAATTGTTTAAGTTCACTTTTTCCTTGATTTTGTAAATGAGAGTTTCTGGTCCAGATTTTCCATAACTTCCGAATTCCGAAGACTTGTTGTTCCACGATTAGTAGAATCCAACTGAATTCCTTCATTCAAATCCTCAGCTGGTGGGACAGGTACAACTAAATTAATTGCATTATTTACCTGGCTATTTCTTTTAACATAATAGTACTCCATTAATTTACTTAGACTTGAGTACTAATATTATAATTTAACTCATTCATTTTCTTCTTTACTTTGTAAGGGCCATAAAATCTTAATTGAAGAAAATGCTGCAGAATGAGCAAGAGAGAATGTACTTTATTACAGGACTCAAAAATTCTCTCTAGTAAAATTTGGTGAAACCATAGTTTCACTTTTGACTTGAACTGCTGAATGCCAAATTCAAGTGTAACAAGCTGGAACATATCAGACTTGAAATTTGACTTTTGACCAGATTGAACAAATTTGAGAAGGCCAAATTGAGCAAAATTCCTCAAAGGAATTACCTCTGGAAGACTTGTTGACACATTTGATGGTCAACAAATTTTGGTTACCTGACTTGGTCTTTAGTAAGGGACCAACACAATCTACCATAATTCTACTGACTGGTTCGTCAAATGCAGGAATTGGTTGCAGATGAGCTTTAGGTATCTTTTCATTTGGTTTTCCTACAATCTGACAAGTATGACAAGATCTACAAAACTTACACACATCACTTTTAATTTTTGGCCAATAGAAGTGAGTCAAGATCTTGTGATACGTTTTATTTATCCATAAATGACCAGCCATAGGAGTTTCATGAGCCAAACTAAGTATTTCCTGTCTGTAAGGTTTCGGAACCACACTCTGATATTTTACTGACCATTAGTCACTAGCAGGTACTTGGGGGTCTCCATTTTCTCATAAGGACTCCATTTTTAATGAAGTAACAGACAGGTACTTCAGTTGCTTCAGTTTCACTAACGGCCCGCTGAAACAAACAGGAGATCTCAGGATCCTTCTCCTGTTTGACGACAAGTGATTGTCGTTTATCACCCTGATCAGACAAAAGAGAATGAGTATTCAAAAGAGGATCACTATGATCAATGCCTTTTGACTGATCCAAATTAGAAGTGAAAGTGACCTCATCAAAAGCCTGACCAATACATGTGTCAGCTAAAGGAATACATTCCTTATCAAAATCATTCTCAAGAGCTTTCTTTGCCATAGCTCTGGTAACTGCACAAGCTGGGAATAAATCAGGGATTTTTTTTTCAAGAGGATCAACTTTCTGATCCAAAGAAAGCTTGTCAGTTACAAGTGGATTAACGACAACCTTGTCTCCAGCTAAGTCGTTGCCTAGCAACAAATGAATGCCCTCAACGGGTAAATTAGACACTACACCGACTGTCACAGGTCCTGAAACTAAGTCTGATGACAAATTAACAGAATGGAGAGGAACATTAACAAAGCCACACTCTACTCCCTGAATTAGAACACTCATTAGAACAGGTCTTCTCAGAAGAAGGCAAAATACCTGAGACTAAAAGACTCTGAGAAGCTCCTGTATCCCTCAACATTTTAATAGGGATAGGATTGGCCAAATCACCCAAAAGTGATATAGAACCCTTCGACATGAATGGTTCAAAATTCTCCATAACACAATCAGACTGAGGTTTTTCAGACCCAACAAATGTATTGGTTTCAATACATGACCGTGACCTTGACCTCTTCGAAATAAGAGCATTTGGGATAGGTCTATCTTGATTCTGATGCCTATATTTCAATTTGAAGCAATCAGAAATGACGTGTCCTTTTTTCTTACAATAGGTACACGTAGGAATAAGCAAGGATTTTGAATCAAGTCTCTCAGAGGCTTGATTTTTAGAATTTGTGCCAGATTGAGTTTTACTGAGAGTCGTATTTGGTTGAAACACCTTTCTATCAGTAGACTGCTGAGTGAAAGATTTGCTTAACGCAGGAACTTTATGAGTTAAGGAATACTCATCAGCAGCAATAGCAGCTTTTTCCAAGGTTTCAAACTTATGCTCTTCGAGATGATTCTTAATGTCACTATGGACACAATTCTTGAACTCTTCAAGTAATACTAATTGTTCAAGACTTTCAAAATCATGTTCGATTTTCTTGGCTAAGCACCATCTTTTGAATAACTGTTCTTTTTCTCTAGCAAATTCAACATAAGTTTGTCTAGCATCTTTCCTATAGTTTCTGAACTTTTGCCGATAAGCCTCAGGGACTAATGCATAACCCTTCAAGATGCATTCCTTAACCAAATCGTAATCAGAACTTTGTTGTACTGACAGAGATATATAGATATCTCTGGCTTTGCCATAAAGTACACTCTGCAATAATTGAGTCCAATACTCTCTTGGCCATTTCGAATTCTCAGCAACTTCTTCAAAAAGAATAACATATTTGTCTACTTCCTTTTCACTAAAAGGGGGAACTAACTTGATATTTATTAAAATGTTAAAATTTGGATTTGCACGGGAAGTGGAATCGTGCCTGTCACTTGCCAGATCCAATTCTTTCATTTTAATTTGCATCTGTCTCTCTCTCTCTCCCTTTCTTCAAATTGCATTTGTTCTTTTTGTAATTCCATTTGCCTTTTTCCTTTTCTTCTATTTGTATTTGTTCCTTTTGTAATTCTATTTGCCTTTCTTTTTCCCTTTCTTTTTCCTGTCTATCTTTCTCCTCCCTTTCAGATTGTAATCTCATTTGTTCTTTTTGTAATTCAATTTGTTCTTTCTGTAATTCTATTTGTCTTTCTTCTTTTTGACTCTGAAGCTCAAGCCTCCTTAACTCTATTTCCATCTTTTTCATTTTTAGTTCTATTTTCTTACTGTCAGTGTCTGTCATAGACTTACTGACAGACTCTAAAACACTTTTGTCAAAAATACCCTTCCCTACCAAATGTTGAATTAAAATATTTTTGATTTCTTGTTTTGTCAAGGAAGCTCTTGCTTCAGAAAGATCGTACTTTCTGGCAAGTTCAAGCAACTCATCCTTTTTCAAACTATCCAACTGTTCTTGGGTTGGACTAGAAAGAAAACTCTCCACTTTTGACATTGTGAAAGAAAGCCTGTTGTTTTCACTAAGATTTCAAATAAAATGAACTAGGGAATTTAAATTTCAAATTTTAGCCAATTTCATATATCAGCCAAATTCATATATCAGGCAATTTCCTACAAATCCCGGACAAGCTCACAATTTCTTTATGTTACGTATCGGCTCGTTCAAAGTAACACAAAGAAAGAGTGAAGACAACAAGCTTTGTAAATTTTAACAAAAATAATTTATTTCCCTAGAAAACACGGAGAAAAGGTAAATATGTGAAACAAGACTTACGATTTACGAAGAAGATCCAAAAATTGTTCTAAATTTGTGAAAACACATAAGTCCTGTGAATAAACAGTTCTAAATTGATACAGTCTGAATCTCAGTTCCGTTCCAAGATGGCGGATGATGACGTCAGACGAAGGCTAACACAAAATGTCCAGAATTTTCACTGTAAAGCACAATTTGTATTGTTCTGTTCCGATTTAGAAATAATTTCATCAAATGTCTTTGTCCAAAGTCAGTAGTGTTGTTCTCCAGGGAAAATAATTATTTGGAAAGTAGATGAAATACAGCTACCACCACAAACAACACACATGTTGTTCCTCGTACGAATGCACAACCCTTTCCAGCACAGGAATACCTTTTCCTTAAGGTATTAGAAACTCAACAATATGTTATGATGTGACTCTCAACTATGACTGACTACGACTATGACTGAACTTTCTTACAGATAATTAAGCATATAAAAGAAACTAATACGTCGTTTCATGTACACACGCACGAAATACACGTGTGATTTCGCAATCCATCTGGACATTACGAAAGCCTGAACAAGTATCAGCCAATCATTTACATAGCTACTGCTGAATGTTTACTTGCGACGAATTTACTATCATACAAAGCTCGTGCTTTATTGACTCACATTTACGTTTTAAACAAATACGATGTTTCTAACAAACTATTAGACCCATGCAAACATAATCATCATAATAATAATAATTACATTTAATGATGTAAAAATGTAATAACAAATGAAACAATGAATTAGAAGAATTTAAATTTTAACACATATGTAATTTAACTACAGGGTCGTAACAGCATACAAAGTCGATAAAGTTTAACGAATCTTTAATTTACGTAGAGGTTGCGAAGTATTGATGTGAAATAGCAACGCTTTTAACAGAATGAGTGTCCCGTGCACATTTAAAGGCGCAATTATGATGTCCTTATAGGTACTTTTCGAAAATAGTCCACAAGGTATCTGATAGTAAAGAAATAGCAAAAAAGTAGTCACTAACACGCACACCACATATTTTCCAAAATTCAAAGGAAACATGTCTTGTAAAAGGTTTTGGTAACCCTCTAAAATCTGAATATAGTCATTGATTTCCTCTACTGAGTCTGTTGCAAATCTACTGATAACGGTCGTTGAATGTCAGCAAGCTTTTATACCGTCGTTTGAATTTGTGATATAAATAGTGTCCTCCAAACATCAGTCTTCGCAAGGTCGTGGCCAATAGCATCATTTATATTTTTGACTGAAGTAGTATCCTCCAATAATCAGTCTTCGTATACTTTGGAAAAGAGTTTAACAATAAATGGATAAATGAGTCTGCGTTTGCAATTCACTTGTATTTTGACAAACGCTTTGTAAATGCGTTCTCTCAGCTCCAAGCGTAGATTCTGAATGTACTCTTCTCAACTAGTCATTGACAACAATGTTTTTTCTTTTGGAGGTAATAATATACTATTTTGCACATCCTCTTTTACTCCAGTGTCGAACAACATTTTTTAGCCACTAACTCTCACACCATACGTCGCACAAAGGTTACCTCTCAATACTAGTTCTTGTAAACGTTTGTTGTAATCGTTCAAGTCGTTCCTTGGAATTCTGTGTAGTATTGTCACCTTGGTGAGTCAAAGGATGCAATTGTTCTTTGCATATCACTTGTACCTTGACGCAATCTTTATAAATGCGTTCTCTCAACTCAAAATACAAACCACAAATATTCTCTTGTAAATATCAATGAAGATGTTACTTGGGTCTCACTGAAGGCAGGTAATCACTTTTGATACCGGGCAATATCGGCGTGCCCGTACTATAAAGTGAAGTGGTATGGAAGCAGCACTCTTTTCTGGTACACGATTGATACATTTCTTTTTCCAAAAGGCGACTGACGATGTGGTGAGTGGTTAATCGTACAGGTTTGTGCGGCTCGTAGGTGTTCACTCTACAGTGTTGATCCTCTCGATACTACAAAGCTTCTTTCAGTACTTCGAAGCTCACCACTCGACTAGTTTCAACGTCAATCCTTTGATTTTGTGACTGCAGTTGGTTTGCAATTCTCCTCGTTTATCTCGGTATTCGTAGACCTAATGTTTGGGACCGCCACTAGCAAAATCAACATCTTATTTTGGGGGTGCTCGTACGTCCATGCTCCTGAACGGTCTTATTCGATTGTTGCGTGAAGGTGATGAGAAATTGGATGTAGATGCAATTGTTCGTGTCAAACTGCACGCCAGATATGAAATTCCCTTTCTTATCGTCCTCCTCCTGTTTCGATTTGTATTTTAGGATGTAGGATTCATGTTCCAAGTCCACTATTTGGTGACACATATAACATCATGTCTTTCCTGGAGAAACATGCGCTCTGGTATTGTTGGTGAGTATTAAATCTCCGCAAATAGAGCACAATTTCAGGAGTTGGTAACTCTTTTCTGCTGTGAACTTTACTTCATGAGATGTAGTTGGTAACACGTAGGTCTGACAAAAGTTTGTTGACAATCTGAGTATTTGAGTTCCTTCTTTGTCCTTTGTGAAGACAGGGTTTAGAGGCTAAACAACACTGGCATGTCTGTCCACAATGAATGTGTTGCTCCCGTTTGGCATACTCATAGTTTCATTTCTCACAATAATAAACGTATCCGAGGAATCAGATGATACTGGTAACGGCATCGAAGTATTCCTCGAGAGTGAAAGCGTAAAGATATTTTCCGTGCGTGGAAATCGTCTCCAAGTAACACGAAAGGAGCATGCACCTCCAAAAGGTACACTTTCAACGTGTAGAGTGGAGCCAAGACTTTATGCAGTTTTTGTATTTCATGAATGCCGCAGACCGTCTCCTTGGATAGACCAGCTTTCTGTGACAAGAGTACTGCTTCTCTTTGTTGTTGTGCTCGGTCCGATTGTCGTAAGCTTTACCACGCTCTTTCCATTCTACCGTGTCGGCATCCGTCCGTCCCACAATGATAGCACCAGCTAAACACGTCTGGTCTTGGTCTTTGTTAATTTGGACAATGATATGCTTGATTGTTCGAATTTTGTCCACCAATGACACTTTTCTGTATTGTCCGCTCATTTTCGGATGGGAAACGTTGTTCATGTAAACTGTAACATTTCTATCGGTGATGTGAAACTTGTTGTTGGAATGCTGAACGTGCTGAATCTTGTCGATGACCTTGGAACGTGTCAATTCTGCTGGGCTGATGAACTTAATCCAGACAGGTGAGTACACACTGACGTGATAAATGGAGAGTCTCAAACGATCGTCTTCATTGGCTTGTCACTGTCAGTTTAGTTTGGTTAACAAGGAAAACCACGAATCGGTTATCAGCATTTCTGATTTTGTTTCTCCAGTGATACTTCGGTTTGGACTTGAAATCTTTAAACTTCATGTCAGTGTAGGACATGGTTATAAATTTTCTGTAGGAGTGTTTTCCGTCTCTCGAATGTGGTAATACGTTTCGGGTGCTACTGGTTGATTTTGGCTTGGAGTAGACTCTCTGGGTCTGGGCGATTATGTTGATGGTGTTGATTCGGGCTCATTCCTGTCGTCTTCAATATCGATGGCACTGATGGCCAAGACTTCAGCTCGTGTGCTAGGTTTTACGTCACGCTGAGGCCTCTTACTTTTCTTCTCCTTTTTCATTGAAATCGTGAGATCGTTTCATCTTGTTTGCAAAATTCATTTGAGTAGACTTTACACGCAATGGACACCTATATATTGAGCTAGTGCCTTACCTAAGAGTATTCTTTCAATTCTCAAGCAGCAGTCAAGAATAAGATGGAAAAGCCAAAACAAACTGAGTTTCTGATCAAAGCTTTGCGAGGCGTCATACGAAGGTTTATTTAGGGAAGGCAACGGAATACTCCTCCTCCTAATTTCGAGATAAAAGTTAAGATACTTGCTATATCTGTCAGAAGAAAAGACGTTGGATTACAGAATATCCGCAACATCAAAGCAAGACAGGAGCAAAGATAGACAAAGGTCAAGATACCTGTTATAATTGTCAGGAGAAAAGACATTGCACTTCATAGTGCCCTAAGAAAAAAGAGAACCGATCAAAGAAACAAGACAAATAGAGGACTTCCGAAAATGAAGGAGAACCCCCCGAAAAGGAAGAAAAACCCACGTACGTCCAGAAAGGCTAGAAAACAAGACAAGAAGAAGAAAGTGAAGAAGAGGAGGACGATGTGCCGGTGAAGAAATTCAAAAAGTGGAAAAAGAGAGAATTAAAGAAGTAGTAAATAGACTTTTAGTGATGTGTTGTGAAATTTCATTGTAATTACTAAGAGATAATATGCCAGAAAGAAAACGTGTCTCTTAGTCTTGATTGTTATAATAAGGACATACACTCACGCAATCACACACGTACATCATTCAAACATCATGGGAAAAAGGATTTACATTTCACTTGATTTGGCAATCTTTGAGTAGTCTCTTTTTTCTAGAGAGATAGGTGGCCCTGAAAAGGTGTTTTGTTTTAAAACAAACTGATGAACTGGGTCCTATAAGCTTTAACTGCCTTATACCATTGCCATGGCTAAGGCCTACTTCACCTTCTACTGTCGATGATATGGTAGTAATAGCTACTGCTGCCGATGACCTCGCAGGAGTAGTCAACGTAGAGGTAGTGATGACTGGGTTGGAATGTTTGGCTCAGGAAGGTCTTTTTCTCTTGGGTCGCATTAAAAAAGTCTGATACATTTGTCTCTGATACTTTACTCTGCCAAAATGTCTAGTAGTACCGTCACAGTTTGACTTTCTCCGTCCATCTTCTCCCCGTCGTTCTTTCTCTTCCCTTTTTCTTTTATTCTCGTTTACTTCTTTCCTCATTTTGCTGTTACCGTTGAATAACAAAGGCTTATTCTGCTTCTGTCTGCTGTTGTAAAAATTTCTCCAATTCTTCTTTCTGCCTCTGAAATCCTCTACTTGAGGAAAGGTAGGAGAGGGCGGTGAAATTACCGGTACAGGTACAAATTCTTGCGAACAGGAGAGAAAATTAACTAGATCCAAGTTGTTGACTTGTAAATATGTCAGAATTGTTGTTGTTGTTAATGTTGTAGGGTTTAACGCCATTTTTCAGGACAAGAAGGCTATACATGGCGGCCAGTACAAGTGGTGGATGAAGTACCCGGGAAAACCCCGGAAAGAACCGCCGACCCACTAGAAGCTACTGGCAAGCTTTCCCACATACCCATACTGGCAGAACCCGAGACTCGAACCCACGCAGACAGAGGTGAGATGGCAATGATCCGTAACGGAGAGCGCTTTAGACCACTCGGCCACTAGTGGCCTCCGTCAGAATTGTATTTGTTATCATCACACATTTAACTGAAAGGTATCAGTTTGTATATGTTGTACTTTTGACATTACATGTATTATGGCGAGTTTATCAAGCAAGTGTAGACAAGTAGAGTTACCAGCCAGCATAAAAAAGACCCTCGAGTAATTGTTTAAACTTATAGTTAGGATAAAAATAAGTCAATAGATGAATTCAGTAATTTATTTCAACCATTACTGAATATATATAGTGCTCTTAAGTGCTCTTATAGTAATTATTGTACAGGGGAAGTTTAAAATAAAATAAAGACACATTAAACGTATATAAGTCAAATAAACAGATTTAGCAGGCAGAAAGGTAAGCAATAGAAGCATTCAAAGCAAAATAGTTGTTTTGTAAAAAAAAAAAAGTGAATCTTTCATTTCTTGTCTTCAAATAGCCAATTAGCATGTTAGTATAAAACACTGTTCTTTTGTGTTCTTCATGGTAGCTACTTTTTGAGAAGTTTTACATCTACATAGAATTTATATCTTTCTTATGTTGGACTTGTTCTTGTACATTGTAATAAATCACTTAGAACAGGACTGTTAAAAGAAGATAAGCATTACGAGTACACGAATAAAAGTTCTGAAATATTCCAATCTTACTTCAATCGTAAAGTGTCGATTGATTTCAAGACGTCTGTAAGCTAAAATAAAATTGTAAAATGTTTAGTTTGCTCTTACTTTAGTATTTATGAGTGCTTCAGTAGGCATGAAACAATGATTTAATGCTTTCAAAGTAGATCAAGTTACAATATTTTGGAACTGTTACCGAATAAAATGTTTGCTTTGAATTTGATTTAAAGCGTATTTCAGTAGAATGTTCCAGGTATGTTTGCATATAGACCTTTTACATTATGTTTGTTTTGAATGATGAAATGCAAATATCGGATAAAGTTTGCATTATCTTGAGAGGCTGTAAATTGTAAAGTTCAAATATGCCGGCGAAACAGGAGGATACAATTTTAGTTATCAATGTGCCAAAGTATTTTTCCTTCCTTCTAAGAATGAAAAGACACACACACACACACACACACACACACACACACACACATATATATATATATATATAGAGAGAGAGAGAGAGAGAGAGAGAGAGAAAGAGAGAGAGAGAGAGAGAGAGAGAGAGAGAGAGAGAGCATAACAATGCATTCTTTATCTACAAAGCAAGTAATAATGATAATAGTTCCTTTCGTCCACTTTACAGCGTTAAAGGTACGTCGGACAAGTTGATCTTGAGCTAATCGAAAAAATAACATATTTCTGTAAAACGTTCTACATGGTAGAAGTCACATCATAAAACGTAAAACAATTCTCATACATATATTGAGCATATCTAAATGTATATTCATTGAGCAAGAATTCTGTGTTATTCGTAATTTAAAACAAAATGTTTATTACTCTTGCTGCCTAGGTCGAATATTTTGCTTTCTTTCTTTTGCTTTTCATTCTCTCTACCTTTTTATTACTCTTTCTTCCTATTTCCATTTAGTCGGTATCTTTCCATTATCTACAATTACTTAATTTCGTTCATTCATTCTTTTTTTCTCTATAGCTTACTTATGTTTTATTATTTACAAGTAATGCAGAGTCTTATGGCACACCCCTTTGAAAAATTCGGGATCTTGAAATTTTAATCCCTGTGGTTCTATTAATAATGTAACATACACTCATAATGCAGCAAATTTAATTTTGCTAGTGTAAACTGCATAAATGTCTTTTCTCTCGTACTATCGAATGCCTGAAAATTGTTAACAACCACATACTTTCTATCCACAACTGCATAGGTCTTTGATTACAATACAAATGGAGAAATATGTTAATATTAGAAGACGTGTATAATGCATTGACATGGTAATAATTACATAACCTTAAGCAGCGAGCTTAGTTTGAGACGACTGAACTACCTTTGTCATAGGATAGGAGAATTAGGTGTTTATAAGATTCATGAAGAGTGATCAATTCTCAATCAAGAGTATGATGAACATGTGCTATAATCATGCAACCCCCAATGCGTAGCATGTACATATGACTCTTTCCCAAAGCTTTTGCAAAGAATGACATATATGTTTCAACTTTATGATGCAGTTCTTATTCATTAATGTGCATTTTATTTCGTTTAACTCAACTATCATTAAATGCTACGTTTGAAAATCTATTTTCAATAAGCATGCAATACTGAAGAGGAACATAAGAATTACATTAAATACATATTAATGAATTTTAGCGAATTGGACATTAGAATTTTAAGACGGAATTATCATTAGATAATCATAACTAAAAGCATCTGGTTTATGGCACCATGGAGGCAGTGAGTTCGTGAATAATGTATGGAATATATGGTAAGATTTAGTGGTTTATTTCGAGAGACCTGTAGTGTTCAACCGAGCTACTTTACAGGTAAAAGTGTTCAACTTTTCAATTTTAAAAGAAGATAACTGTGACCATCAAACGATCCAACCGTTTTAAACTCGAAGCCCATTCGACAAAATATTAATCACAGAAAATCCCCGTTAGAAAAATGAGATTCTGGTGCAAACATAATCAGTTACGAGCGCGAATGTCAAAAGAATCTGACACTCTCATTCTTATCGCCACACTCTTTATTTTTCCCAAACGTTTTGACTGGCGGAGGTAAATAATCCGTTCAGATTGGGAGTGGCACATAAAGTGTCATATTTTGCAATTTATTCGGCTGTCGAATGTACAGCTTAATTTGCTATCAAAAAAGACATTTATTTTCATCTCAGGATTTTTAATTTGAGAGAGAGAGAGAGAGAGAGAGAGAGAGAGAGAGAGAGAGAGAGAGAGAGACTATTATATGTGTTCGAAAATGTTTTCGGAATGGTTTTTTTATAGAATGATATTTGATCTGCCATTCGCTTACAGAAGTGGATGGGGCGACGCCTATATTTCTATATTTCCAAATAGGGTGCGTACAATTCTACCTATGTGTAAATTAACGTAATAATACAAAACTTGAACATAAATTTCAGTTTAGTGTATTAACGTGGAAGGCATATATGTACATGAGTTGAGATTATTTGGATTATTGTCGTAGTTGTTTAGAATAACAATACATATTTATAGAATGTCCCCGATTTGATTGTTCAAATCCCTACATGTTGCATATATTTGTATGTCTCCCTTCTGAAAGTTAAAATTCAAATTCGATAATGTTTGAAGATCGACTACAAATAGACTGCAAAACACACATATATATTCAAAGCATAGTAAAACCGATCTTTCCTTCCAAAATTGAATAACATAAAGATATATCCATTTTGATAGTAAAGATCTTATGTTCCAGTTTCCCAGGGTTTACAAGAATGCGTGTGTGATTATTATTCAACTTTTTTTTACATCCTAGGCTCTTGAGTAACGGTATATTTGTTTCTCTTGTTATAGTTTGTAAATATTTGTAACCCTGTTATGTAGACACTTTTGATAGTAGATAACTTGTCGTTGATTGGTCTAACAGTATGTTGGACAGTAAGCGTGGAGCATGAAGTCTTAATAATAAAGTTTCAGTTAGAAAAAGCATAACGTTAAACATATTGATATTTGTAACATACAGGTGATGTTAGAGGTCGTAGAGACTCAAAATCAATTATTATAACCTCAATGATACATTTTCATCTTTTAAACTGACTAGTGAGACAGGTTTCTTATATATTACCTACTTACTGGAATTGAGATTTTCGCAAATCAAGTTCCGTGAACTATATTTTCAAAAGCCCATTACTTTGATATTTTATTTGGCTATTAGAATTGATATATTTTTTTCACGAGTGATAAACGTTTTATTACGAGTGATGCGCAACATTATTTTTATTATTAAGAAAACCTTTTGACAGTAGGATATACCTACGGTAGAGCATGCTCGTACCAATAATACAAATTCAGATTTGTTAGGTCTGAACATTTACTGCTTCATAAATTGCATTCTCTACGACACAGGTCTTTTAACAGTTTTAAAGAGTAAATTCTACGAGACCAAAATATTCTTTTAATGTTGGACTCGATTTTTTTATGTGCGTGTGAGTGTGTTAATTTTCACTTACAGACATACAATTTGTAGCACATTTATGAATATTACATACAAAGACATAGTATCCATTGTGACTTAAACTGTTTAATTTCAACGTGTAGGCGTCAGCTATAGTTCTAAATTTTCTGGAAGCCACTTTTTGTAAACAATTCTTCATGAGGTACTGAACAAATATCTTTCTTCGCTGATCTTGATTGGTCAGTCACCCAATCAGTTTAACCACACTTTTTCTCTCTCACTCCCTCAGTCTCACTCTACATTGTATGTAGGTGGTGTTGGATATGAGACAATAGAAAGGAGATAGAAGCGCAAAACGCGATATCACCAATAATAAGAGGTTTTGAGTAGGTTATGTTATATCAGATTTTCATGAACCTCCCTTTAAAAATATCAGATCGATTTGTCATCTATTTGTTTTTTTTTTTTTGGTATTACGCCACAAGTTCTTATTAGATAACTACGGTCGAAGCAGCGTTGGAAAGATAATTACATTCTTCGTCCCGGGATACCAAAAATACAATAAAATCCAAATAAGGAATACAATTACCGAATTGAAAAAATAAAATGTTTTTTTCCCCGATAGTAGTGAATAAAAACCTGGTCTGACTCAGTTTGTTGAAAATACTAAATTGTAAAAGTCTATTGCCAAACTTGAATGCGGCTTGGAAGTTACGAGAGATACTGTTGAAGATTAATAGCTACTTCATATGAAGCAATACTACCATGATGATGTTCTTTCTGGCCTCAAACTGCCTTTGCTTTGAGAAAATTTAGTAACAAAGAGATTGTTACTGGTAGGCAAAATCAATAAAACGTATCTAACCTATGTATTTCTCTGCAAATGCGACATTGATACTTGCATAGTTTGCTGGAGGCAAGTCTTTAGGTCGAATTGGACTCTGCTTAACTAAACATATTATGTAATTAAATGTCTTCTTCAATATATTGCATCAAGAATGCTGTGATCTATTTTGGTAAACATATTATCACTGGAATCACGGATCATTAGTTAATATCATCATTTGACAATTACGTTCTAATGTGTCTGATATCGATGAAACTGTTCGCAAACGACTTTTGTCTTGAATAAGATACTTAAGGATAAGTCAGAACTATGAATGTACCGAAAACACGATCACTGGTAACATGATATAATGGTTTTCCTTTAAGACCTTCTACAAGGTTTTATGTAAGTTGTTTACATTAACTTATAATAAAAATAATAATAATAATAATAATCATAATACTGTTACTACTACTACTACTACTACTACTACTACTAATAATAATAATAATAATAATAAAACTCATGACTGCAAAATAAGTACATGAGCCAAATTTCAAAAAGTGAAGCTGATTGCCATCTAATATGTTGACACTTTTGTTCTCAAATTAATTCTTTAAGAGCCTCATACACCTTTGAAACCATGTACAGAACTTGCTTATTATGTTCACATGTCACATTATACTATTTCTCGAATGGATGCCTGGGTGCATTTTGATGTTGCCCAAAATTTCATATTTGTTTTCTTTGAGATTTTCTGACTTAAGAATATGAATCATTTCTTCCAAATAATATCCTATAAAGGCTAGATTTAATAGCTCTAATCTCTTAGAACATTACTGTGTTTTCTATTCACTGACTCTTATGTGGTAGAACATGACTGATTAATATTATCAATAAAATAGACACACGCAAATCAGCGGGTGTAGATGGAATTTACCCCAAAAGCTCTGAAAATATCGGATTTTTCAATCTCAGATTCGTTGAAAGAAGTGCTTAACTGTATTATCACTTCCTCTCGATTAACAGAATCATTGAAACTTGCTAACGTATTCGCAATTCATAAGGGAATGAAAAGAATGACCGACCCAACTATCGACAAATATCTGTTCTATCTATACTTTCAAACATTATTAAAAATATGTAAACAGGCATATATTCGGATATCGTAACAAGTACGATTCCTCCATAAATCACAATCAGCTTTTCGACAGAATCATTCATGGTAAACTGCACTGACAAAACTTAAAGACCAGTGGCTACTGGAGATCGAATCAGGCAAACGTACTTAACAAGTTTTTCAAATGCTGTTGCTTGGTTCACGTCGTATCTCAGTCATAGCCCACAGTTTTTCTGCACGGGTAAATATACTTCAAAACCAAGTCGTAGTTTAAGTGGTGATCCTCAAGGATCTATATTAGGGCCTCTTCTTTTTCTATTGTTTTCAATGACAACCTTGTATCCAGCGCACTCTAATATAGGCCTTTCACTAATAACTCTACATTACATTCATCTGGTAATCTCTCGACTCCATTGAAAATAAACTTAAAATCGACCTAAAAAATATATAAGTTTGGGTTCAACAAAAAATAATACACATAAATATCTCTAAAACGAAATATATGACAACTGGAACAAGACAACTCATATGGACTAACATGGGTTTACTTGTTGGTATGTGTATTGATCAACATCTCTGCTGGAATGCACAAATCGATCACCTAGGTGCAATGGTAGTCAAACCGAATAAATTGCTGTCAAAATTTCTACCTCCCCAGTCGCTTGAACTTTATTTTTCGGGATATATACTACCACTGATAGACTAAGGCTGTACTATATATATATATATATATATATATATATATATATATATATATATATATATATATATACTTATATATATATATATACTCTCCATATATATATATATATATATATATATATATAGGTTGCATTTATTCCTTAATAAGTCCGGTATATATTTATATGGTGTTCATTTAAAACCACGTTATATGTCATATTATTATCAAAAATTTCAAAGTGCATCTAGTGCACGATACTTTTCTGACTGACAATCTGCATCGTACCAGGTTGTATGTTCTTTGATTAATATTTTGTGTATCAACTTTCATTGTTTGTGCTTGGTCAGAAATAATCTCAATAAAAGAATGTAAGGATATATGAGTTGATTAGGCTCTATTATTGCAAATATAGTATTAACTTTTCTGATAGTCAAGAGCTGACGTTTAGGACAAATATATTTCTGTTTGTATCATTCCTTATATATCTCTCCTGGATAAGTTGATTCATTAATTTCAGCTGTTAGAGGAATGAGGTAAGCTAGACCCAAGCGAAATATTATTGCTTGATGAATAGATTCAATCTTATTACCAATCCCGAAGGTAGTTATACATGAAAATAATTGTTGATCTAAAGTATGTAGCCTATGGCTGTAGCAGAATTATCTTGCATATATGTAATGTTTCCAATTACTTTATCATCCCCACATAATATTTGCAATAATTTGAGTAAACTCTCAACATAGTCCTTTCTTGTCCTTGTTAGACCTTTCCACTAAATCTGCGTCCTCTACATAATCACGTATAATATAATCAAGATCAGTGGAAGTACAGACAACAAAATCTCCACCAATAATAAATGTGTGGCTTGGATACAGACTTTCAACCAAACAATATGTGTTTCTTTATTTGACATTGAAAGTGTGCCTGGCATGTTCTTTTACAAGAACTGTAATACCTCCAGAATAACGATTTACATTAAACTCTTTATCTCTGTCACTTAAATAGGTTGGAAACAATTTATATAAATCTTGAAATGAGAGACAAATTCTCCAACGGGGCAAAAGCACCAAGCATTGCACAAAAATGATCAAATAACCAGAATCCATATTGGCTTATTCGAGAAATAGTGTTCTTGTTAAACCTGAAATATTTCAGACATATTATTTAACTTCACTGTCATCTACATATTATATGCCACATGCAAAAATGGCCAGCAGCAGATCATTTTGTATCACTTATGCGTACAATATCCTGCAGTGACATTAATAAAAACACATTCAGTTCCACTGATAACCAACCTGCCATAGTTCAAGAAAGCTTTCCCATATCATACACGGGTATGTAGTAATTACCTCTGAAAGATTTTGATATTTGATGTCATTTCCAATTACATTTCCTGCTTTTCTCTTTTTCACATGTGCCTTCTCTAAGGCTATCTGATTAATTTCTCTGTACTACTTTAAAACTGATTCATTATCTTTGAAGAGAGAACATATAACAATTGCGGGTCTTGAATGTTGGCGGTGCGCTCGTTAGATTTCAATTTTCCGCTCATCTATGTACAATGACTTTCTGGTAAGGTATTGTCCGTGTCGAAATACTACTTGAAAGTGCTCGATGTGCCTATTCGAGAGTGCTCCGAAAATTAAATAAGGTTAAAAGGGCCATATGAATCTGGGGCCATTTCATAGAAGCCATCTTGAAATTATATCTGTATTTCACGTTATAAATAAAAATGCAATATAATACAATATAACCAGTGATTGTTGAAAATGCTTGCTTGAAATCAGAACGTAAACTGGAACTTTCTTTTACGTTTGATTCCGCGTGTGAAAGAAAACTCCAATATTATAAAGATCGAACAAATTTAATAAACCGCACTGAACTGTTCCCTTATTTAGGGTAGGACTTCTGGATGATACATCTTCGCTGCGGATATTAATGGGATGATGCTGTAATATATGCATGTTAACGTGGTACAGTCACAGGTTGAGATGTCACATTTATCCCACTGAAAACCTTCAAGCCAATTAAAGTACACAGACACAAGCACAAATAGTAATCAAACATAATTGGACGATTGCAAGAGTTTTCTTATTGTTTGTCAGTTATGGAATCCTTATGGTTTGCTTACGTGACAATGATGCTACACACATTTCGCTTGACTTGTGCAATTTTAAGCCAACATTGGTCTTTTCACTGAAGATAATCATTACTATCAAGAGTCTCTTTTAGATGAAGAGAAGTATAATAAAATTCAAAAGGTTTGACTGGATAAATTAGGAAAAACTAAAGACCCGATTTATAAAGGTAATGTTAAACATCTTTTTAAGTACATATATGCATGTTACATTTGTAAATTATTGAACATTATTTGTTGAAAATAGTGTCTCGATAATTGCAATTTCAACAGTAATAACGTCATATCTCTACATGGTCTGCAACCACTATGAAACACTAGTAACATCAAGTATGTGAAAGGCACACAAACACTTTGAAGTATTAATAACATCATATCTCTAAAAGGCCTACAATCACCTTAAAACATAAATAACGTCATATCTTTAAAAGGTCAACATCCACCTTCGAACAATAATAACGTAATAACTGTTAAAAGGTCTATAACATCTTTGAAACAGTAATAAAATCATATCTCTAAAAGGTCTGCAACCAAATTGAAACAGTAATAACATAATATTTGTAAAAGGTGCATAACCACCTTGAAATAATAGTAACGTCATATCCCTAAAATGTCTATAGCCACCATGTAACAGTAACAACGTCAGATCTTTAAAAAGTCAATAACAACCATAAAACAGGAATATCGTCATATCTCTAAGAGGTCTAAAAGCACATTGAAACAGTAATAACGTCATATCTCTGAAAGATATATAACCACCTTGAAACAGTAATAACGTCAAATCTGTACAAGGTCTAAAAACGACGTTGAAACAGTTATATCATCATATCTGTAAAAGGTCTATAACCACCTTGAAACAGTCATAGTGTCGTATCTCTAAAATGACTATAACCACCTTGTAACAGAAATGACGTCATGTTTCTAAAAGGTTTAAAACCACATTGTAAAAGAAATAACGTCATATCACTAGAAGGTCTACAAGCAGCTGGAAACAACAACAATGTCAAATTTCAAAAAGATCTATAACCACCTTGAAACAGTGATAACGTCACATGCCTAAAAGGTCTGTAACAGCCTTGGACCAGTAATAACGTCATATCTCTAAATGGTCTACAAGCACCTTGCCTCTTGTCATGTGTGTGTCACGGGTTCCTTTTTAATATGACTCGGAGACAAAACTGAACAAATACAAAATACTTCATTTAAACAAACCGAAAGTAGTAGTGGGGGACGATATGCGGACACGTATACGTCTATGTTAAAAAGTGCTTTTGAATATACGGACAAGGGAATTTAACATGCGTGGGTGCATATACGGACAAGAGAAATTTAACACAGTGAATGTATAGTGACACTGTATTGGGACTGTATTGGGATAAAGTGAATTGGAGAGAGGTGACATTACGGTACTGGACACTGAGGAAACAACGGCAACAATGTTGCAAGTGGCTGACCTCAATCGGGTGGAGCAGTTAAGAAGTCACACTACTCTACATTCACACATAACAAACATTCTTTAGTGTAGGAACAAGAGTTTTGTTAAGATAAAGACACTCACACAAACACACACACACACACACACTATTACATCAGCAAAGGTGTTAGCGTTTACAGTCACACTACTCCACTTCCACACAAAACAAACGCTAATTTGTGTAGGGACAAGGGTTTTGTTAAAGGAAGACACACACACATACAACAAACACATTACTAACAAACACTAATATTATTGGCAACTTGATCAGTCTCTCTTTTCTAGAGATCTGGTTCGTATTGAGAAGTGCTGTGTTTGTTAAACTCCAGTTGCATATGTCAATGATTACCCCGATCTGGCACCACACACGCAAAGTCGGCTCCAATATTGCTCCCAACTGATTGTAGTTGTTGGGAGCGCGGCAGCTTGAGTGGCCTCACCATCCCAATTCTCACTTTGAGAGACAGTGAAGACTCTTTCCCTCACGCTTCTATTTGGTCACCTTACTGCGTGCGCTGAGGCCCCCACTCTTGCCGCTGCCTCTCCAACTCTTCGTCCAAATTCTCAGTCTGACGGACAGCGGGTGTTGATGCTGGATGTATTGGTGGCACTTGGCGTTGTGGTGGAGTCCTCATCGCAGGCTTCACTTCGTACGTTTTTCTTATCATTAGGTGAGGCAAAATTGCTTTCTTCGTTTCGTTTCCTTTTCCTCTTCTTTCTTCTTTTTCTCCTCCTCCTCTTGAGTCTAGGTTTCTTCAGCAATAGCCTCCATGGCTACCTCGTCGAGGAGGCGACGGGCGTATTCCAGGTGCATCTGGAGTTCCAACAGTTCGGCAATTCTGCTCATCTTCTTAGATCTTGATCAGTGAACGATGGGTAGCCAGACTGCCGAGCGCTACGCGTTATAGTAGTATCTCTTTTCTAGAGAATTTGGGGTAGCTCTAAAAGGGTTGTTTTGTTTTGTTAGAGGATTTGGCAATCTCACTCTTATCGCCTGTGATTACGTGCGCGTCTCGCTGCAAGCTTTCCCACGGGATACGGCCTGCTTCTGCGGAAGGAGAAGGAGAACTCTTTAGTGTCTATACGACAGTCGACAAAGCCTCTTTATGGCTCTTGTTGTTGGTTTTGTTGTTTTGCTGCTGCTGCTCTCTCTCTTTCTCTGCTGTAGTTTCTGCTGCCTGTATCGCTCTGTCCACATCTCCTCTTCTTGCTCCACTTCTTCTCTAAAGACCTCTTCTATGAGGTTTTGTGCCGCTTGAAGCATTCTGATATTCTCTATTACTTCTGGCTTTCGGATCAGGTTTTGCCTGATACGATGTAAATGCACCTGGGCTTCGTTCAGCTTAGCTAATTAGGAAGACATGTTTAACTGTTGATGAGTTAACAATGGATGGTCAGACTGGAGACTGCTGCGATTTATATGTCCCAAGGGAGGACGCGATAGAAAACATCCGTGCGGATTTTTGGTAGAAACGCTATAGCTCACCTAATGTAGAGGGAGAGAGAGAGAAGTGAAAGAGCGTATATCTTTATACACTGTATATATTTTAAAACAAAACACAGAAAATATTTTTTCTCCAAAATACAACATTTTTATTCAACCAACAAACAAGCAACAGATAAATCCATACAATATCAAATTTTGTCTACAAACAGCAACTTATTCACAGGGTTGACAGCGTTGTGAAGTCAAGTTGGACTTCCACTGATTGAGGTCATAAGGCCATTGATTAACACTACGTTTCCTAGCTAAAGACAAGAGATATTCATAATGATCACAAAACCATCTATCTACTTTATGATCATTTCTAGAAGAGTCACGATCAAAATAAGTCACTAAGTTTTCTAAGGGATATCCAAGAATGCGTTGATGGAGAAAATAAAATACACTCAATATTGTCCACACACCATACAATCTGTGCCTTGTAATTTCACATTATTGAATCGTGTCGTCTTGGCATTTCTTCTCATAAAGTCGATGATTTCGCGTTCCAAAGGCAGTAATCCATACGAATCAGAATACTCCATACGGTCATCGTGGGGAAAGTAGACAGCTACCCAATGAATTCCTGGGAGATGACTGTCGTCCATGTTGAAGACATAAGCATGATGGTCTTTAGGTTTGCGATGAGGAAGTTCATCTTTAGAGCACAAGACATGATTACAAGAATCGGTGTACGAACTGTTTTTCAAAAGGCAATAAAATTCCCAGGTATCCATTATTTTTTCTTGTTTGACAAGTAATGATAAGTTATCAATTCAATCCTGACTTTTTGCTTGAAAATGTATGTCAAGTAAACAGTTTTTGGCTTCGTCTCGATGCGATGGAACTCTAGATAAGTCAATGGAGGGGAGAAACAATCATGCAAGTCTTTATACCACTGATGCAACACTGCTTCTTCCGAGATGAGACCGCAACCGTCATCCAGATACTCGTCCAATTTTTCTGCTTGGCTCATCATCAAGCATCTATCGTGTTGAATTTGACTGGGGTGATCGTTTTGACATTCATACCAACGTTTCTTGGTCAACGCTGTAATTTGTTCTGCCAGGTGCTTGGCAAAGCAGCAGACTAAAATGTTGTTCTTGTTCTGGTTATCTGGACATTGTCTTTTTTGTGGGAGGTTCTGCTTCCAAGATATTCCTGCATTCCATTTCCATAGAGGATCCACAATTCAAATAGGGACAAGTGTCTTCCATAGCTTCTAATAGTCTAGAATTACTTGTCTTAAACTGTTGATTTCTATCGTATTGTCAAATTTGGCATACATGATGACATTCACCGTCTCGATTAGAGCTGTAGGAAACTGAAGTTCCACACGCAGTTGACCAGATTTTATGGGGTGGAAATGTCCCTCGTCGCTACCTTGGTCAGGAGTGAAATCAAAAGCCCACAAAGTGTAACCTCCTGCATAATCGTCGTGCGAAATACTGTGGCTGGTATTGGTCCCTAACTGAACCGTGGCTTAGTACAGGGACAAGTACTATCTCAAGTAATTCTTCTCGGCAGACTTAGGTTCGAAAGGCCTGGTACACAAGGATTTGCCATCACGGCTGACTTCGATCTTCGACACGTTGTAGTGCTTAAGCTCAAAGGATTGGCAGTGACGGCACAGTTGAGGGCTGCATTGCTGACAATACCAATGATTAAACGCTTTGGTAACTGTCCTTGGAACAGATGATCTTCGCTCAGTGGCAGTGGTGAAGGTTTGGTATTCCACGCGTCGTATGAGATATTTGGTGGTCGTTCTGCTCAAAGTGTGATTGATGTCGTTTCCCACTTATGTAACACTTGAACGCGTCGCACGTAGAGTCTGGCTTCGTGGATAATAGTTTCGTACTATTTGGCATCGGCCATCAAACGGAAAGCGATATTGCTACGATTCAGTCTGTAGCGGACATCCACACCGTTCAGCAAATACTCCTCTTGCAACCACATATCCAAATGCAAACGATCTATCAGTTCTATACTGCATCCCTCTTTGGTTTTCTTTCGACAATCTAGAATGCTTTCGATGTCGTTCACTTCATCTTCCTTTTTGGTCACTTGTTGCAACTCGGGTAAGTAAAATGTTCCTTTTAACACTTCTCAGTTGATATCGTCCAATTTATGGACGGCAGGATGACGGCCACGCACACGTTCATTGACACGAAACAATTCCGTGGTCCAGTTGAGTAAGTAACTTTGTCAAAAGTGCGGTTGGTTTTATCAATGCGCACCTAATCTCCCGTCGCCAACACTCCATCTTTCCTGGAGACAACCGTAGTCGGGGACGTCTCAAACTGACGCTCAAAGACGACCACTTAGTTGTCGGGAGTCACTTATTCAGGGGCGCATCCGATGTTCCGATGGTAAGATTAGGCGTGAGGGGTTTGAGTTTCATCCTCGTACGCATGAGGCTCGTAAGATGTCGATGTACTTGAGAGTGTGTTGATGCGTATAATATTTCCACATGCGTTCTTTCAAGGTGAGTTGAAAACGTTACACGATGTTGACTTTGGTTTCTGGATTCTCGGTGTTGAAGAAACGAATCTCTCGTTCCGTCAATTATTTTTGGAAAGCTTGGTTTAGAAATTCGGTGCCATTGTCGGTTTGCCATCGAAGAGGGTGACGACTGTTTTGTTTCAACATCAGTTTTAAGACTCGCACTATCTCGGAACTCGATTTGGAAGTCAATGGTACAACTCAGGCAAATTTGGAAAAGACGTCGATGACACAAAACAAATATTTGTAGCCACGATTGTAGGTGGCCAAATGGGAGACATCTTCTAAAACGGCTTGCCATTGATGATCGATGTCCTTCACTCGGGTGCGACGTCTGGAAAATTTTCGTCGAATGGGTTTGTGTAACGTGTACGTAGCTTGTTCTTGTAACCATCGTTGCACTTGAGATATAAGTACACTTTTCAGTCGGGTTTTGGCAGCACGATACAATGTTTGAACTCCTTCATAACCCTCAGGATGGGCGGGATATTAGTAAGTTCTGGTTCACAATTTCTCCATTAGGACTCTCTCTTTATCTCTTCAGTAAGTCTGGGTCTCTTCACTGTGCTACTCTGGTGGTGGTTTGGAAAAGACTTTACGTGTCTGACGTAACACGCGAGTAGAAGTCGAGTGTAGTGGTGATGGTGGTAATGGGATGGCTTTTGTCTTGCCTTCATTTTTCGCCTCTCTTTTCCTTTCATTTCTTTTTCACTTCTGTATAAGGAGGAGTGGACAGCATCTATTTAATCCAAGCTTTGAGGTCTTCTCGTTGGGGAATGGGTGAAGGGGTCAACAAGGACGTTGCAATCTTGCTAGGGATGTGAGCTGCTGACGGTGCTTGAAAGACTTTCTGTGCCTCTTTTTCCCTTGGTCTGCGTGGGGTTGCGTCTGTCTTGGTTGCTGGGGGTGGTAGAGGCGGAGATAGACTTTTCATCAAGGTCTTGAAATCTTTCAGAGTCGGTGGAGCTGTTTCGTCTAAAGCTTTCTGGTGAAAGAGTTGAAGTCGTTGTAACACTTGACCATACCATTACGAGTTTTCGGTTTCTGACAAGTCGGTGCGACCCATCAACGATTGGGAGGTTCATACGGGGGTGCGTTGTTCTTGCCAAGTATGGAATTCCATCGATCGTTTGTAAGGGCCTAAAGTCAGTTTTGGTCCTTCCATCAGATTCCAAAGTACACGTCTGAGATCGTTTCACCCAAGAGGTCCCTTTTATCTTCTTGATCTTTTTTTAATCTTGGACATCTTTGTGAGTAGTGAGCTCCTATGAGTCCTATAATCATTGTTCCTCTTACTCCGTTAACCTAGGGTGCTAACAACATATGCACAAATCCTGCGTGTTGCACCAACATCTTTTCTTTTGATAGATGGGTATTTTCTTTTTGTCCATTTGGCGATGCTTTGCTTTGGACAGGACCGAGAACAGGTCCCAATGTTTGGCTAAACGAGGAGCCAGTCCTTTCCATTTCTTTCCTTTTTGAGGTGAAGAGGGATGGCTTCTGGGGGGTGGGGTGGGGTGACATCTATGTTCGTTCCGGACCACACACAAAATACACTGACGTCGATGACTTGGCACACGTCCTTTTATCTTATTTTTTGCGGGTGTAGTTTTGGAGTAGGTAGAAGGGTTTGCAACGAGTGTGTTTGACGAACTCTTTTACTATCCCATCTCTGGAGACAAGGGTTTCTATTTGTTCATCAAATGGGAAAGACGGGTGACAAATTGGGTTAGGCTGACATAACTAGCAGATGTAAAGTGGAAGAGCCTGAGGCTACTGGAGACACGGTCACCATCGCTGCAGGTCGTGGCTTGGGAATGTAAGGTTGCATCCAGACCGCAGTTCCTCTCTTGCGGGAAGAATCTATTTTATTGGGTCTTTTCTTGGGACTTTTCTTTTTCTGGGGCTATGACATGGTCTTGAGTCCATTGCTCTTTTCTTCTAGGTACATTTCGGTCGGGGAGAGGCTCTTTTCTTCGGGGGGGGGGGTCACTGCTGGGGCATTAAGATCCCATTTTAAGAATGAGCAAATGATGACACCTCCTAGGTTACAAAATGATTTGCTATTTGCTTGAGTGTCGATGCGGAGATTTGACAGTTGCGTCAAGGCTACTTTGTTTTCGTTATAAAAGCGTTTGGTTTGATGGGGGATGTGAATGATGCCTTGCAGCAATTGACGTGCTGTCACCGTTAAGCATCGTAAGACTTCTTTGAGACTGGCTTCAAAGACACGAGCACGCATTGTGGATTTTTTCGCGATTGGTGTCGTACAAGGCATTGATCGAGCTTTTAAGTCGACGGGGACGTGTACACGACAGGACTGTCTTGGCACTAGTTGTGAAACAAATAGGTACGAAATCGCAAATAATCGGGGGCAGTGGGTTTTACAATCCAGGAGTAAATAGGCGTGAGGGGTTTGAGTGGCATTGTCATACCCATGAGTCAGCTAAGGAGTTCCTAACTGTTTGGCTTGCACTTTCGCTTTATCTCTAGGGCTTTTAAACAAGATTTTACGTAATGAGCATTGAGACTGATGGTACGATGGGCTTGACTTTGTTGAAACAAATTTTGGGTAATAAAAATGACACTGTCATTATGATGATGCCCTTTGCGCGTAAACAACAGTTTAATTTCTTCTTCATCTTCTCCTAAGATATCGTCGATGATGACCATATGTGTTTGACTGGGGTCAGATACGATCCCGTCGTCTTCGTCAGGAATGCCTTCCACAAACACGATGGAATCTCCTTGACTTTCTTGCAGGAGGCTGTTCGCCGATTGCCACTCATTTTAACACCACAAGATGCATTGAGGTGGGACGATCGATCAAATGATTGTTATGCTCAATCAAACGTTTGACAAATTCGGTTTTGTCAGCAATGAAGATGTTAAGATACAAAGCCTCCCAACTGGTAAGATCTAATGTTTCGTCGATGACTTGGAAGTCGAGGAGTAGGTAGCAGAGACAGCACATGTATCCATAGTGAAGGTGTTAACACTCTTGAAACGAACACTGACAAAAAAAGATTTTATTCTCTTCAGGACACGTTTATTCCAAAATTTTTATAATGGAACACGAATGATAAAAAGGCATCAGAACCAAATGGTGAAGTACATCTTTAAAATACACATCAAAACGATCGAAGTGGAATATAAATAAGTCACCGTACAACACGGGTAACGAAGATGTGGTGTCGTAGGGACACTGGGTAATATTCTTGGAGTCTCTACACTTGGCACAAACACACAGGTGTCCTCCAGGAATGATCTTTCTGCGGTGGCAATGTCAGATATGGTCCTGTCCTTAATAGGGTGCCTTTTCTCGGTGTCGGTGTCTTCTTCTGGCACTGTGACTAACGCAGGTTTAAAAGTTACATTTTTCACTGAACGTTTGAAGTCATTGACACAAATCTTTGGCATAGTCAGCCACATCTTTTGTCCAAACCTCGAAACCAAGATTTTCAAGTCACGTACATCTTGCCAGTGATGGTGTAAATCACAAGCTAAACACACATCTTCGTAAGCATCCTCAGTGACTAAAAGTAGACGAATCGTTTTTTTTTTTTTTTTTGCCTTAGAGGTAAAGTATCGAGCTGAAACACAAGGCTTTTAACAGCATGAGTCCCTAGTGCACATTTAAAGGAACCACCCTCATTTTTTTTGTGGTAGGTACAGGCAGTAAAGAGCCCAGAAGGAATGGACTGGTATACGAAATCCCAGAAAGGAAGTCGCTAAGACATACACCACACGACGACCCAAATTCAATGGACACAATTCTCGTAAAAAGTGTTGGTAATCCTCCACGGTCTGATTAGTGTCATTGATTTCCTTCCACCGTATTTGTTGTATCACTAATGATAAAGGTCGTAGCATGGTAGCTAGTTTTCATACCCTCTTTTGTTGGAGGTAATAAATTTACTTCTTTAACAGATCTGATCGTATACCAGTAGCGAATCCAAATTGTTAAGTCACTAACATGCACACCACACGTCGTACAGAAGTTAATTCTCCAACAAGATTAGTTCGTGCAAAAGAGTTTGGTAAACCTGGCAGTCCTCTAACTCTTCCTCCTGAATTCGTTGTAGCATGGACAATTCGTAAATAAAATGAGTAGCATTCAAAATCTTCTGGTCTCCGGGTAGTTTATCAATGTCTGACCAATGGAAAGCTTTCATTAGATTCTGTCCTCTGGTAGCATTCAGGTACCAATGATTCAAACATCGGTTGTTATTGTTCTTCGCGTTTATTTGTATTTTGACAAATTCTTGGTAAATGTGTTCTCACAACTCCACAGGCAAACCATGAACGTTCTCTTGTAAAGTATCCATGAAGAGATTACTGGGGTCTCACTAAATTTAAGTAGTGACAGTGCGGAAACCATCGAGCATGCTCCATGTAAGCAGAATCTTTCTGCTCCCACTCATGAAGTGACACACTGCAACTGAAGCACTTGACTCTATCACCGTCGAACAAGTAGACAAACCCATCTCTAGCTAGTTTTTGCGGGGTAGGTCCTCCCGATATTTAGGCCATTTTACTTTTAAAGTTTGGAATCGATTTTCAAAGTCGCAGTATTCAGACAAGCACACAGGCAATGAATATTCTTCTTTGACAGGCTCATTTCGATGGCACGGTGGTAATACCCGAAATAGTTTGCTCAGGCATGGATGATATCCGTTGTATGCTAGCTGCACGATAGTATAACGTTGAGGATAAAAACCAGTAAAGTGATAAGGTGTACTGTAACGGGTGACATCGCTTTCTCATCCGTCAGGTCTCAGACGCACATCATCACGTTCCATCGTAGGTGAAGTAGTAGTGATAGCGAGGTTCCCATGATGCCGTGCTGAATCGATGAGGTCACAGCGTACGGCATAGCTACAATCGCAAGGCACAGCATAGCATTTGATTTGTGAATTAGTGAACTTGAATTGTATCTCCCTGAAAGGATCCATCTTTCTCGCTTAGCGTTGGTAGTTACAATGAACTATTGGTCTTCAACGTTTTCCCTTTTTATATGCTGGCCAATATCAGCGTTTCCGTACGGTAAAATGAAGTTGTTGGGAAGCCGCACTCGCTTCTGGTAAACGATTTGATACACTTTTTCTAAGGGTCGACTGACGATTTGACGGGTGACTAAACTTACAATCTTGTGACGTTCGTAGGTGGTCACTTTAAAGTCCTGATCCTCTCTAGATTATAAGGCTCCTTTTAACGCGCCAAAGTTCATCACTTAACTGGTGCGATGATTTTGAGTCAATCCTTTCACTTTACGCTCGGTGTGCATTTCTCCTTGTTGGTCCCAGTATTCGTAGCTGTAATTTTTTGGACCGCCACTAGGAAAGCATAGAATCTTGTCGTCGGGGTGCTTTTCCGTCCAGGCTCCTAAACGGTCTTTTTTCGATTTCAGGGTGACGATGACCAAGGAGAGTTATGAAAATGCTGTCCGTATCAAACTACACCACACGTTCTCCTAACCGGTGTAAGGCTTCGTACAATTTTAAACGAGCATGGGCTGTCACGTAGGCTGCAATGATGACATTTCCAAGTTCGTCAGCCTGTACAAACTCGAGTCTTCTTCGTAATTGAACTGGAACTCCAGTTCTTCTTCGTAATTGGACCGCTTCCGTGGCCTAGTGGTTAGAGCTTATGCCTCGGATGCGGGATGTCGCGGCTTAGAACCCCAGCCGAGTCATACCAAAGACTTTTAAAATGGTGCTAACAGCTGTTTCGCTTGACGCTCAGCATTAAGAGGTTAGTGTTAGGACTGGTTGGCCTGGTGTCAGGATAATGTGACTGGGTGAGACATCATGCTACATCTCTGTAGCATGATGCCCCAGTGCTAGACATCACTATAAACTGTCACACTGCAGACATCGTAGCGATATAACTAAAAAATTGCTTAGAAAGCTACGTTAAAAATCTAAATCACACACACATACACACATTCTTCGTAACCGACTAAGACCAAGCCTTCACGAAGGACGTCGACCTGTTTCATGTATTTAGTTTTGTCGTGAATCATCTGGAGGTAACAGGAAGGTTCTGACAAATACTCCATCTTGGGTAAACTCGGTCATTTGCCATTTCCCGAGCAAACAATTCAACATCACTTTAGCATACGACCACCATCCTTCGTTTGTCTCGACGTGATCTAAAGTGATGCCTTCCTGCTCAAAGTGTTTCTCTTTGAATTTCTTTTGGTCTTCGGGGGTTTGACAGCAGGAAGGATAGCCGCTGGCTTCTTGTTTCATTTTTAGAAGGCATCCACATAATCTGCAAAAATGCCTTTCTGAGTCTCGTCACCCTTGCGGCAATGTTCTGTCTTTGGAACTGTGGTGAATTTCGTACACTTCTAACAAGTTGTATCCCAGGTCCAGAACTTTGAACAATTCCACGCTGACCCACGTTCCTGTTAAGGCGTGCCCTTCCTGAATGTGATGACAAGGTTCGCCTTGGTTGTACTTTTCGGCACAAGTACGGCACAAGGGAAACATCAGTCTTCCTTGGCAATGGTGAGGTAAAACGGGATGCTACAAGTCCGAGAGAGGCAAGACTTTACATTTAATTAATCATTCGATTGTCGAATGTTGTCCACGTCGATGTGTTCCATCAACAAGTGTGGTTGCCCTGCGGAAAAAGTGAAAATATTTACACGTCAGGATACAGCAAACACACGTCTATGTATTTGATTTATTCTCTTTTCTCCTTGTCGACGTGGTACAGGAAACAGGTTGCATTCCTTCGTCTTCCATACCAACTGCCCCGGGGGTTCAGAAGGTCCACCAGTTTGTAACTTTCAACGATGCGTAAACTAGGGATCTGTTTTCAAACGGTGGTCGTACACGTGTTCCCACATTTTCACGACTTGGTAACCTTGCTATTCTAACTGTAAGCGACGCTGACAAATAGCCTTGTACAAGTCTTGCATGGTACGTTGTAAAAACTGATTTTTAGTGTCTTGTTGAGGGTAGCAGGTCGGACATCCGTGAAATAAACAACCGTTAAACTCGCTCGCGATCTTTGGGATTTCGAAGTCCCAGCCATCCATCGAATAATTTCCAATAGTCTTTTCGCCTCTTCCGTTTCGGGCATGTTGGATCCATTTGTCTTCCTTGTCGTGCAAGTCATGTAGCCAGCGTAGGGCTTTGACTGAGTATCGACGTTTAGCAAAATTGGTCGTTTGAGAGCGGATGACAGCCAGGGTCTTCTCGGGCATGAATCGTTTGCGGTATACTAAGGAACATGCTTTGGCAATGGTACAGCCATCTTCAAAGAATAATTCCCTCCGTGCTCCAGGAACAATACTCGAAAGTTTCCACAGCATCACCGTAAAATGTTCACGGCTTGTCGACAGTACTTTAACATTTCTTCCTGAAGGTCGAAAGGGTCCGAGGCGTGAGTTTGGTGCCAAGCGTAGAAAGCTTCTCATTATTTGGTGCAGATGTTGTCCGGGTCGTAGTAGTGAGCCTTAGGCAAATGTGGTAGACCGGAGTGTTGACTGGCTTCGGTATGGAAAAAGTGCGGAAAATAGCCTTTGGCCATTTTTGTCATTCCAAACGTTTCAGGCATTCGACTCAAAGGCATGGCAAAGTAACTCATGAAATCTTTAAACTGTACTTGTCCCACTTGCATGGAAATGATTTTGGCTCCGTTCTAAGTGACAAAAGGACGTTCGCTGCTTTGTTCCGTATAGTAGTTGAGAAGGAATTGTCCATGGTATCCCTCGAAATTGTGAGCCATCACCGTGGCATAGTGACGGCAATCTCCGTAACGTTCGATGTCCCCTTCTCTCCACGTCTCGTCGATAGGGTCTACGATCGATTAGGCATAATAGGTCAGCGTGTTCGGTCCTCGAAAGCTTTTTTCATGTTCTCCAGGAATCTGTGAGGGCAGTGATAGGTTCTTGGATGCACTTCTCAAACATTGGATGAATCATGCAGAAATTAGGAATCTTTTCCATCGGCATTTGTTCGTCCCACCACCAAGGCACGGGCTAAATAACATCATGTCTTGAGTGTTGTTAATTTGGACGATGCTACTCTTGACGCTGCAAAGGTAGTTCACCAATAACACTTTTTGGCGTTGTCCGGTCCCTTTGGGAAGAGAAACATGGGCCATGTACAGTGTCTTGTTTCCATCGGTGATGTGAAACTTGTCATTGGACTGCTGTAAGTGTTGAATCTTGTCAATGACGTTGGAAGGTGTCAATTGTGCTGGTCTGCTAAACTCGATCCAAACGGGGTACTTAAGTCTGTCGTGATATATGGAAAGTGTCAAGCGATCGTCTTCGTTGGCTCAACATTGCCGTTTCAGTGTGGTTAACAAAGAATCCCACAAATTAGTGATGAACCCCTTTGTTTTCTCCAGCAGTAAAACTGACTTGAAATCTTTAAATTTCACCGTGTACGTGTAGGCTGTGGTTCTAAATTTTCTGGAGGAGCGTTTATCGGTTTCTCAAATGTTGTAATACTTTTCAGGTGATAGTGGTGGTGGTGGACTTGGGTTTTGTGTAGACTCTCTCGGTCTGGATGCAGACGTGACAGGTGCGGATTGTAGCTCACTCATGTGATCTTCGAAGTCGCTGCATTGGATTTGAGCCAAGACTTCAGCTACTGTGCGAGGCGATAGGTCACGTTTTTGCCTCATACTTTCTTCTCCTTTCTCCACGAAATGGCGTGATCGTTTCACCTTGATTGCAAAAGGTCAGAAGACTAATTTTTAAACACCTTGGTCCCCTATATATAAATGTAAGGTCAGTGCCTTCCCTATATAAACTGGCAGTGTCTTCTTTGAAAGTATTCATTTCACTCTCAGTCCTTCCAGAAGAGTCAACACAGATCGAACTTCTGATCAAAGCTTTGCGAGTTGTTCTACGAAGGTTTTTTCAGAGAAACCGGCGGACTACTACTTTCGAGATGAAAGTCACAATACTTGCTACATCTGTCAGAAGAAAGGACATATGTCTTCAGAATGTCCACAACGTCAAAGAAAGACAGGCGTTAAGAGAGACAAAGATCAAGATACCTGTAATCACTGTCAAGAGGAAGGACATTGGTCTTCAGACTGCCCTAAGAAAAAGGAGAACCGATCCAAGAAACAAGAGGAGCAGGGCGATAGGGCTTCCAAATATGAAGAAGAAGAACCCAGACCCGTCCAGAAAAGAAAACGAGAAGAAAGTAAGGAGGAAGAAGCGGGAACAAAACCTGTGAAAGTAAAGGAATTCAAGAAAGGAGAGAATGAAAGGAAAAGAAGAAGAGAATGAAATTTTTAAAGTGATGTCTTGTGAAATTTGATTATAATTTGTACCAGAGTTTAGACCAGAAAAAAAACGTAGGTGTCTCTTGGTTTTGATTTTTTTAAAATAAAAATAAGGACCTACACTCATGCACTCACAGACGTACAAAAAAGTGGATTTCAGTTTTTTTTTCATTTTGCCAAACGTTAAGTAGTCACATTTCAAGAGAGGTGGGTAGTCCTGAACACGACTGTTGGCTTTTTTTTTTTTTTTTTTTTTTTTTAGAAACCGGAGAACCAGAGGGAATGTGCTTTAACTGTCTTATCCCTTTGCCACGGCTGAGGCCTACTTCTTGAGCTGCTACTGTCGATGATTTCGTAGAAATCACTGGTGTTGGTATCTCAGGCGTAGTAGGTGTGTTGACGGGGTTGAACTGTTTGGCCGGGGAAGGTCTTTTACTCTTGGGTCCTATTAAAGAAGTCTGATACATTTTTGTTTCAGACTCCATAATTCTGCCAAAATGTCTAAGAGTACCGTTACCGTTTGACTTTTACTGTCCTCCTTCTCTCCTAGACCTTGTCTCTTCTCTGCTTCTTCTTCTTCCTGTCGTTTTCTTCTTGTCTCATCTTTTCTTAACTGTTGCTGTTGAATGAGAAAGGCTTGTTCAGCTTCTTTCTGCTGTTGCAAAATATTCTCCAATTACTCTTTCTGCCTTTGTTTAAAATCCTCGACGTACGGTATTCCTTAACAGCAACAGCGAAGGTACCGGTATCGGAACAAATTCTTGTGAAGAAGAGAGAAAATCCACTAAATCCAAATTAAAATCGTTCTCTTCTGGAAGTAGGACTTTGTTTGCTTTGGTATCCGCTGCTGTGCCATGACTCCTCGCCTCCACGGCCGGTGCACCCCAGTTCATCGTCGTCGTATTTTCCGTCATGTTCTAACTCTGCCGCAATGATTCACTGCGCACAGACGCAAGCGCACCTATAGCGCACGTCACAGGTAGCTCTCTTCGGATTGGAAGACAGACTGTGACTGAACTTTGCAACGCGTGTTAGGATTGGTGAACGAAGTCAATCCCTTTCGATCCTCTCTTCCACTATAAATAACCGTGGTTCACCTCATTCATTCACCTGTTCTCGTCACAAGATGCTGACTAACGTAGAATTCTCTACCCTCATTTCGGGAATGCTTTTCAACCCGGACTATCCCATGTACATTGAATCATCATGGGTTATCACCGAGATCACCAGATTCGGCCCTTTGGAAACGAAGAATCTATGGAGATGCAAGGTTGTCTGAAGCGAGTCGTAATCTACGGTTCAGATGGCAGAGGAAGTTTGAGGAAGGTGTAAAAAAAAAAAAAACAAAAACAAACACCAAAAACAAAAACAACCTCCCCCCTCAACAAACTAAAGGTCCAATTCAGGGCAACTCATACATCTCGGCAAGATTTCTATTCTCTCTTGCCTATTTTTTTTTGGTCGATTGTATAGTTGTTTGTGCGATAGATTTATGTAGATAAATCAACGTTTGTCTATGTCTATATCTCTATACATGTCTCTATGTCAATGTCTCTATTGTATTGGTCCCTACCTAGAGTAGCGCGTATTCATGTCAGTCACTTGCAACACTGTTCCTAACTGCTCCACCTGAATGAGGTCAACCACTTGCAACATTGTCCCCAGTGTCCAGTACCGTGACGTTACCCCTCTCCAATTATCCTTTTTCCTATACAGTCCCAATACATTGTCACTATAAATTCCCTATGTTAAATTTCCATTGTCCGTATTTGGTCCTACCCATATTAAATTCCCGTTGTCCTTATATTCCAAACACCCTTTTTTAACATAGAAGTCTACGTGTCCCTATATCGTATCCCCATACTACTAATTAAATTCTGATTAGGAGAGAAAGCTTGTGACTCGTGCTTATTTGGATATGGTAGTATCGAGACAGGCGCGGGACATTCGGATGTTGGCTTGTAGCCCATTTCACTCTGACGCATTGCAGTATAAAGTAATTATTCTGGAGCACACCGAGTGCATTCAATCGGAAATGAATGTAATACCTCGAAGAATCTAATTTAGACTCTACTGCCAAGTTTACGTTAGCAACCAGGATAGACTGTGGAGTGCCAGAAGCATAACAAGAAGGAAAAAGTATTTTTAAAAAGATGTAAGGAGGTGATTAGAATGATTATCATTTGTGTGTATGCATTATTCAGTTACTTCCTTTTCAGTAAAAGAATCATACAAACTTGTTAATGTTGAATACAGTTTTGATGTAATGCATAGACTATACTTCTTTGCCAAAAAGCAACAGAAAACACACACACACACAAACACACACACACACACACACACACACAAAGAGCAAAAAACAAAACAAAACAAAAGAAATAATGGCATTATTAATAACGTTCTGCACTTCTTTACCGAAACAAAATCGATACTCCCCCCTCATCCCTTTATCATAGTATTTATGAATGACGTTTTAATTTGTGTTTAGACTGGGAGAGCTTACTTTGGCTACTGTTAATGGGCAGAAGTGCTAATAAAACTGTAATACTTCTTAACACAGTACTATTTAGAGTATTTCACGTACTTTCTCAATAGAAGGTTAAAGACAAATTTGCAACTGTTATCTCTGTTTAATCCCCCCAGTTTACTGCCTATGTGTAATAAAAAGGAAGATAGAAACGGTTTTTTAGTTCGTATA
Organism: Megalonaias nervosa; assembly: GCA_016617855.1. Lineage (NCBI taxonomy): Eukaryota > Metazoa > Mollusca > Bivalvia > Unionida > Unionidae > Megalonaias > Megalonaias nervosa. The sequence goes on along the minus strand of JAECUM010093594.1, from coordinate 17,125 downwards.
AATGTAATTGGATGCGAATAACTGAGAATTTATGCTTTCAAACAACAATGCATATGTCAGAAAGCTACCTTAATATGCGGATTCAAACTTTGGGAAGCGTAAAGGCCGACAATATTGATATTTAATTTTTGATTGGCACATATTATCACACCTACCCTTATAAAATTGGATTCAGTCATGACAATATAGAAATATCTGGATCCTTGCTGTTTAGACGTATGTTTAGACGCATTCTCATGTCTGAAGCATATAGACGCATAGATCTCTATTCTCCATTCGACTGTATATTATGAAATAGACATTTGCTCAAATATACAAATTCAACCAGACAATAAATTCCCACAAGACTGTCAAAGCGCTTAACCAACGGGCGTTTCTTTTTATTACAAAAAAAACCAAACAAAAACAACAAAAAACATAGAACCAACGACACCAACAAATGTATTGGCTCAGTTTTCAAGGGTTTAAACACAAATCGTTTGAGCAAGAAGAATATTATTTCGTTGTATTTAATCCAACCAGCAAATCAGGTATAGGGTCCAATTTAAATACTCTCCCTGTCAGTTGGAAACGTTTCATTAACAAAGTTTGGCGCGGTTTGTACTCCATGAGATACAATCTTCAAATTCAGGGATCCGCATAAGTGAGTTTTTGTTTACCTGTTTTTCCATTTTGTTTCATAAGCGACTTATATTTGAAAGACAATGAAATAATTGGTGAGTAGAATCAGTCTGTTGATATGATAAATAATTTTGAAGCTACTTGTTAATTTCTGTTACATTTCTTAATATGTCAGTACTCATATGCCATTAACATTGTAAGTTCCTACGGTAAAAGATACTGCTTGTAACCCATTGATTAAGCGTAGGGAGATAATAGAGTGTAAAATATAATAGAAAAGTAATGTCTACTCCTGTGCACGGTCATAATATCGAGAAATTTATATTTTCTCAATCCTCGCGATTCCATGCACAATTCATGTGCTTCAAAGGAATATGCAATTATAGGTGTTTGTTTGTGCATGTGTGCGTGTGTATGTGTGTGTGTACTGTCTAATATCGCTTATGTACGCATCCAAAATCGTCAGCCGCACTAACATAGCGTGTTGATGAGATATATCAAACAGTGCGCATACAAGAAGTTGATTATTATATACATACTCTATAATTACCATCAGTGAACATATATTTTAGCATTAGGAAGCTCTCTCTCTCTCTCATATATATATATATATATATATATATATATATATATATATATATATATATATATATATATATATATATATATATGTGTGTGTGTGTGTGTGTGTGTGTGTGTGTGTGTGTGTGTGTGTGTGTGTGACCCTTTTCTTGTTTATTCCACTTCATCCATAATTTCATTAAGGGTGCACAGTAGTGCGGACTAACAGACTATGCATATGGCGCTTTCGGAGACGAAACTGGACTATTACGGCCATGCAGCCATATTGTTTTCATATCTTTTATTTCTGGAATGTTTAAAAATTAATTTATTCCAGCAGGATTTACGTCCCTTAGACATTGCTCTTGTTCAAGAGGAATACCTTTCTAATTTGAAAGCTAATTTTTGTCAAAGTCTGTATTACTGCGAAAGGATTCATTTTTTGTCTCATTTTATTGAACTTTAGATATTTATTTCATTTGCTTTAAAACTAATTTAACACTCACCACTACTTGATATGTTTTTGGCTGTTGTTACCCTATTCCCTCTTTTAGCTCGGTGGATTACATCATCAATGAAACGTCATTCGCATACATTCAATCAGAGCGATGGATACCTGTGTAAACAGAGAAAGTACTAGGTCTGTCCATATATCCTGATACATACTAGAATTAATTTAATATGCGAATAGTATGATGCCATAATGTAAAAAGCTGGGTGGGGTCAGAATGTGGTGACTGATATTAATGTTTTCATGGCGTATGTAAGACACGGAAAGGTTCAATTGTTATGCATTTATCCGTGATGTATGTTATTTTCAGATACACCGAAAGTACGCATAAAGCGCTATTAAATTTCGACGAAAGATGAGGGTCTGTATGGTGCTTGTGCTCTTCTTATACGCACTTCAAATCGCCTATGGTATGTCTCAGCCAAAGTTTATTTAGAAGCCGTTGTTCATATTAATTCATTAATGCATACATTTCTTTTCTTAAACGGTAACTAAAGTAATATGAATATCATTGATAACTAAAATATTATTGATATATTGATTTTTCAATACTTTCAGTTAATTTAGTGATGCGTCGAGAATGTCGATTTTATTGGATTGTAACATTTGTGAGAAAGAAGCATAATCAAAATACCTTTAGTGTATATATTTCATTATATAGGGTTACGATGTTAAATATTAGATTGTTTATACAAAGTTGTTCAACATATGCATTCGAAGACGTCAAACAATAGCATACGCAACTAATTTCCAGCTGATTAGCTTACTCAGATAATTTACCTAAATTCCTAGCTTCCCTTCTAACTTTGATATCAACATGCATACATATTACATCATATACACTTACACACATCAGTTCATCAGGGCATCCATCCGTCCATCCATAATCTTACATCTAGGGTTTTGAAAATTAAGTAACACAACAAGGTATAAATCCCAACAAACATTCAAGTTTCCATAATATAAATTTATCTAACTTGGATATAGTAATCAAACATATTGAAATATATTAAAACAACTTACAGTGTATAAATTCCTAATATGTAATCATATAATTCTGAAAGTGTTCTATTAAGTTCTAACTAATCTGGAAAGTAATCCGAACCTGTCTTGCATAGTGTTTGTGTGTTACCATGATAACACTACTGAATTCAACATAATTATTAATCGCAATGTTTCTGCTTGAATATAATCTCATGAATGTAGACTATCACTAAAGTCCTGGAAAGCTTCACAATAATTCGATAGAAATTAGTTAGATATTCAAATGCTTGAATAATAATCACATAATTCCAAAATACTGTTTAAATCACTGAATATTCACTCAGTATCCAAAGAACACATTATTAATGAATCACACGTTCTCTCTCAAGACTCATATAGACGCATACACAAATGCAGAAGAATGTAGAAGAATCCAGTTTAATTATTTCGATTTCAACATAATTCAAATAGTCGTAAGTAAAAACAGCACTGTTCTGACCTTCAAATCTCGTTGAAGCAATCAAGTACTAGAGCGCGCTTGTCAGCTCAATTGTACTTTGATTTCCCACGCTTATTCACACGTCCTGCAATCATATTCGCGTGTTTTTCTGACCTCATTCGGTTGTTTGTTTCATGTTGGAGACCTTGTGAATAAATTCTACTTCGTATTATGAATGTACTTTTATCATAGTACTATCTAATGATTTAAAGAAGACAAAAATGTATCTTCATCGTCTCAGACGACTTATAAAAATAAATTATATGTTCAAAAGAGGAAAATGATTCCTTAACAATACATACATACATACATACATACATACATACATACATACATACATAGATACATTTGCATTTGACACGTTGGGAGCATATGTACAATGTATTTTCTTTCTTTCCCAAAGGTCACGAACGTATATGCAACACTGTGAACGAGACTCTCCATGATCTAGAACGCAGGGCGAGAAACTAGAAAGTAGCTTCCAATGAACCTTTTGTGTTTGACGGAAACACAGTATACAAATGTTACAACGTTGGGAAAACGAAAATGCCTACTAACTACATTAGCCTACGGATAGGAATCTGTGGTACCTATTTTACTGTGTGGATGAACGGTTAGTACATAGTTCTTGGTTCTTAACCTATTTTCTTATCTGTTTCAAAAAGCGAACATAACGATCATGATACGTCCCACACACTCCGTAACTAGTTACCAAACAACATGTTACAGTATATCCTGGGATCGTAATTGGTTAGCAATTGATATTGATAATAGCAATAGCGATCTTATGAGTAATGTATGTGGGTCATTATTCCTAAAGACAAACTCATGAACTCCAATGCTAATGAAATTGTAGTTATCCATATACATTAAAGTAGTATATGGAGGCGATCGAGGCAATATTGGAACTGTGCATGAGGTTGGGCCTGCTTAGTGCAATATGTGAATTGAACATGGTTTGGGACTGTCTAGGGCAATAGGGGAATTACATAGGGCCTGTCTAGGGCAATATGTGAATTTAATATGGTAGGACTTTATAGCCTCAAATGGGGACTGAACAGGTTGGGACTGTCTAGCCTCAAGAAGAAATGGAACAGGGTGGAACCGTACAGCCTCAAATGGGATTGAACAGGGTGGAACTGCTTAGCCTCAAGGGAAACAAACATGGATGGGACTATTGAGATCAGAGACGTCACGGCAATGGGAACAGTTTTGCAAGTGGCTGACTTCAATTATGCTACATAGTAACATTGATAGAAGTGACTGACCTCAGATTGCACACATTGCTAGAAGTTTCTAACTTGAATGGCGTCACTGTACTGGACACTGGGGGAAAATGGCAACTGTGCAAGTCATTGACCTCAGTTGGGTGGCTGCTGAGTAACAGTGTTTCAAGTGACGGACCTGAATATGCGCTACTGTAGATAGGTAGGAAAAATGAATTTGATAGGGACAAAGGGAGTTCTATAGGGACAAACAAAGATATATACACGCACACAGACACCAAACGTCACGTGTAACCTTAGAATGTAATCGAACAAGATGAAATGTCACAGAAAGGCTATCACTTAACCACAATAATAATACCATCACATCAACTATACCATTTAACACCCCCTTTAGCTTAGAATGTAAATCCAGAAGACGAAATCTCACAAAACGACTATCCAACACACAACTATGCTATCCAGCATATCATACAACCCAAAATGCCATGTGTTCGCTTAGAATGTAAGAGAAGGGGATGAAATCTCACGAACTATACAATCCCTTACACCAAAACAACACTATCCATCACACCACTATATCATCCAACATTCCTATTCGATTCAACATCCCATGCACACACTATCACAAACGGCCATTTTTAGCGTAGAGTTTAAGAGAAGAAGATGAAATCTCACAAAAATACTCTCACATACCTTATATACAATCCAACATCTCATTATCCACTCTATCCAAAACGCCATTTATTAGCTTAGAATGTAAGAGAAGGGGAAAAAATGGCACAAACATAATATCAAAAACGCACCTATATCATCCCTCACCCATTACACATACATACACATCCTTGTATTAGCTTAGAGTAAAGGAGAAGGAGATGAAAGCAAACAAAACATACACTCCTTATATACCATCTAACATCAGATAAAATTCTATCCATTACGCCATATGCACCGTCTTTTACCTCACACATCATTCAAAAAGTCCTGTTTTAAATTAGAGTGTCAGAGTAGGCGATGACATCTCACAAATATACTATTTATTAAACCATGAAACTACTTTCCATCACACCAGCTATACCATCCAGCATATCCTACTCATTATCTAAAATGCATTGTGTTCGCTTAGAATGCAAGAGAATGAGACGAAATCTCACAAAATATCTATCCCTTACACCAAAAGGTTTTATCCATTACACCAACTATACCATCCAGTATATCATACTCACTTTCCAAACGCCGTCTCTAGCGCAAGAGAAGGAGATAACATCTTACAAAGTATACTATCAGTTGCGTTACAATAAAAACCTATACATCACTGCCGCTATACCATCCTACTATATCACACTCACCATCCTCAAAAAAAATGTTCTGTGTTCGCTTAGAATGTAAGAGAAGGAGATGAGATGAAGTCCCACAAAACATACTCTCACATGGTTTATATACCATCCCATTCCTTACACACTATCTCCCCCCCCCCATCCCCGAATAAACGTCCTGTGTTCGATTATAGTGTAAGAGAAGGAGCTGAAAAAAAAAAAAAACAAAAAAAGAAAAAAAAAAAAAATACTATCTCTTAAACATAAAAAATATTATTCATCACAACACCTATACCATAAAACACCCATTACCATCCAACGCCACATATACACCCTATCACACACGTCCTGTATTAGTTTAGAATGTAAGAGAAGGACATTAAAATCTCACAAATTATACTACCCCTTACATTACGAATATATATTATCCATAACACCCAATACACGATCCTACTATATTATACTTACTATCCAAAAACGTCCTGTGTTCACTTAGAATGTAAGAGAAGGAGATGAAATCCCACAAAACATAATCTCACATACCTTACATGCCATCCCTTCCCCCACACACTATCCAGAAAAACGTCATGTGCTACCTTATAGTGTAAGAGAAGGAGCTGAAAGAAATAAAAAAAATATACTATCCTTTAAGCATCACAAATATAATTCATAACGCCACCTATACCATAAAACATCCCATTATCATCCAACGCCACATATACACACTATCCCAAGCGTCCTTTGTTAACATAGAATGTAAGAGAAGGAGATAAATCTTACAAAATATACTATCCTTTACATTATAAGAATTACCATCACACCATCTATATCATCCATCACACCACGCAAGAGCTGAATTGTTAATTCAAATTCATGCCAGTGATTCCGAAGACCACATGAGTGAGCCTGCATCAATGCCCTCCACCTCTGCCGCAAAACCAAGAGAGCCCCGATTCAATCCACAGAACTTCGTTCGTGCCCCTATATTTTTATCACATTTGAGTGACGCAAAAACGTACTTCCAGAAAATTGAGAATGAAGTCTTACACCTACACTGTGAAATGTAAAGAGTTCAAGTAGAGTTCAAAACTTAGTCAAATTAAAGTTTGTAATGAAGATGAAACGATAACACCTTTACAAGGAGAAAGCAGATACCAAGCGACAATAGTGATCCTTGTCACACAATACTTTCCAAATGTGTTAGACGAAGTTTGTGCTAGCGATCTTGAAGATGATATGATTTTCACATATTCAATAGAATCTGTATCCACTACACACACAGAGAGAGAGAGAGAGAGAGAGAGAGAGAGAGAGAGAGAGAGCTATGGTAAATCTGAAAGGATGACAGGACCAACAAGACCAGTGAAGAAAGAAATTCGTTTGGTGCCTCATGAAGATTATGTTTTACAGTTTAGTTGCCCAACAGCGACTTCCCGAACAAAAATTGACAACGATGAGACACACCTACACGGTGAAATTAAATTGTTTAATTCAATAGTTACTATGTCTTTGTATGTAATGTTCATATTATAGTTTGGTATAAGCGAAATCTAACACACACACACTCACGTACGTACGCACGCATACACACAGGTGCTACTGCATTGGGTGACGGTAGAACAGGGACTAGTGGTTTGTGAGATGGACAGACAGACTTAACGTTACATTGCAGACAGAAAGAATGAATGGAAAAAGACGGAAATGTAGGACACCATGTTTTGGTTCTGTTATTTTTTAGGACAATGAAAATTAAGGCAACAATATATTCTATGTGAGAAATTTTCACAGACAACTGTTTTCATTCTACCATAACATTTATTGGACATCCCAGTTTAGGAGATGTCACGTTGGACACCACACTGTACCAACAATGTGGCAAAGTTTCCAACAATACTTCGGACACCACGAAAACAAAATCTGGTTATTTCTGCACTCTTAAGCAACGGAGAAAAGAAAAAGAACAAAAATTGTTATATTTTTGTAAACACATGTTTGGTTTTAGAATGATAGTTTACCATTGGCAGGGTCATAGAGTGCGGTGAAATTCGCGTTATTGTTGACGTGTGTTTGTTTCCTTTCTAAAAACGGTAGATCTAATGTTAGAAATCTTTTTTTCCCCTGATGTATAGCAGTTCCAAAAAGGATACCTGCTGTGTACGATTTCAAGCCAATTCAAGATTTTATAGCATTCAACTATTTACTTATGGAAAGAAATAGTTCTACAATTTTTAGGCTTGTATGTTTTTGAAAATGTCAGAGAGAAAATATATTATTCCTACTTTAAAAATAAAATATCAACACATTTACATATGTTTTTATGATATATTTTCCTGCAGAAAGTTTAAAGAAACACACATTCCACTTAGAAAATCACAACCAAAAGAAAATCCACCATTTGGAAATATCACAAGATGGAACTTAAAATGTACACGACAAAAAAGTGCCCACAGAATATTTCATCCAATCAAACCGTGATGTATTTTGCAATAAGACTAACACGCTTTCAACGGGACCGCTCATGGTACGATTATTCGTGTGTTAGTTTTATTTTTTTAATGCTTTTTATTGTAAATCGTCAGCGGTGAGGCACAGAAAAACACTGTCTATCTCGTCACTGTGTGAAGAGATCTTTAAGTCAATTTGAAGCGGGCGCGGTGAGAAAATAAAATCTAGCCAATGAAATCGCTTATGACGAATGACGCATTGTTTGGTTCTAAGGTTGTGTGACCAAAATATTGCAAAGCGCAAGGCAGACGGACTATCCTAGAGTGTCAACTGGCAATCCTTCTGTTGTGTATTGTACCATTTTGCAAGAAAAAGTAACTGTGCTGTTAGGGCGCATACGAACTCCAGAAAATCGCATTGCTTGGCAACGATGTCTCGTTTTCTCTGGGACTTCTGCTTTGCCGTGGACTACGATGTCTTACAACCCTGATCTAACACCCGTGTTTCCACATTTGATATTTTAATACCATTGTAAACCCATTTGTAAAAGAACTGCCCGACAGCAGCGACGACGTCACCTCTGCTCTTACCACGGTTGCTGCACTTACAAAGGTGATTTCTTTCCCCTAAGACCACAGACTGAGATAGAACAAGTCCGTTGGAAAGTTGACTGGATTTTATCTAAGCAACAACTGTCAGGCCCCTATGTTCCACTTCTGTTTGTAATGATGACTGGTGATACTTCACATTTTCTAATGTCGAAATGTCGACAAACGATAGAAAGTTATGTGGCTTTACTTTTTGACACTTGTATACACTCCGCTATACAAGCGTCATGAGAAAAGATCTGTCCAATTTACCAAAACTCCAAAATAGGCACATTTGGAACTTGACCAGAAATCTGTACTTCGTTATGTGTGGATATCCGATAGACCCCTCCCTGCATATATAGCTGGTTAAGACCTTTAGAAATATCCCCTCATCTTTAAATAAACATCAAGGCTTTTATGTGTATTTTCCCTGTTCCGCCCTTTATTGGTGATTAGTTATGTTTTCTAAAAACAGAAACAATTTTGAAAACTAGTTTGATTTGAGGTTTCTTTCTGTTTAGTATTGTTTCAAGTTGTTCGTGCATGGCAGATTACATCCACATACCTTCTCAAAGGGAGAAGCAATCCTACCCAGGTCATTACCTTTGTTAATTCGGGTTTTATTTTGGTTAGTCATCGTTAGTCTTTAATTATGTTTTGGGATGTATTCCTTTTGATAGAAGACGTAGAAGAAAATCCTTTGAAGTGTTGGATAGTATATAAGGTATGTGAGAATATTTTTGGGGGATTTCAACTTCTTCTTTAAAACTCAAAGATAAAAATGACCGCTTGTGTTAGTGTATGTATAGGATGTTGAATAAAATAGGGGTGTTGGATGATATAGTGGTATGATGGATAGTGTTTTTATGGTGAGAGTGATAGTATAGTTTGTGAGATTTCATCCAATTCTCTTACATTTTAAGCGAACACATGACATTTTGGATTGTCATTATGATATGCTGGATAGCATTGCTGTGTGATGGATATTCATTTTTGTGAAATTTTGTCTTCTGGGTTTACATTCTAAGCTAAAACACAAGACGTTTGGGATAAGGTGTTTTAGGGTGTGTTAAATGGTATAGTTGATGTTATGGATATTACTTATTGTGGTGTGAGTGATAGTCTTTTTCGTGACATCTCATCTTCTTTGATTATATTCTAAGATAACACGCGACGTTTGGTGTCTGTGTATGTGTGTGTATTAGTCTTTGTTTGTCCCTTTAAAATTCCCTTTGTCCCTATCAAATTCATTTCAACTACCTACCTACAGTAGCGCGTAGCCAGTTCAGCCACTTGCAACACTGTTACTCAGTAGCCACCCGATTGAGGTCAACGCATGCAACATAGTTGCCATTTTTCCCTATTGTCCATTATAGTGACGTCATTGAAGCTAGAAATTTTGCGACTATAAATATAGTCTGAGGTTTTTCCATAGAAATATTCACAGGTTGTAGCTATCGATATATACATGGATTTTCATTTAGGATTGTCAGACAAGCTGAAGCTATAAATATATACTGGGTTTTCCGAAGGATTTTACCACAAATTATGGCTCAAAATAAATGCTAGCTTTTTCCAAAGGAATTCCCATCAAGTTGTGACTAGAAATAGATACTAGCATTTTTCCATATACTATTTTTGGTGGTGTAAAATACTTGGGTTTTTCCATAGGATTGTACTAAAGGATGAGACTATAAATAGATACTAGCGTTTCTCCAAAGGATTTACCGCATGTTTTAGCTATAAACAGAGAGAGTGAGTTTTCTCAAAAAGGTAATTTCAACAAGTTGTAGCTATAACTATATACTGCTTTTCTCTATAGGAATTTTTGTACAAGTAGTGTATTTAAATAGTTACTAGGTTTATCCATTATTGTCTAAACCAATGTAATCTATTTTTCCGGGATATGATTAGTCTCCGTTAAATTCTGGGACAAAAATTTTTTAATTTTAATTTTAGGATTATTTTTAGTCACATCAATTTTGGCTTTGGTCTTTTCCTTGATTATAGCTCTTTATAGCATCATTACAACTATGCAAATTTATGAACACCGCGAACATAATTTCAGGTCTACATAATGCTTTATATAAAAATCTCCGATACAAACATGTAGTCATTATCCAACAGGCACCTATTACACACGTAAGGACTCTGAGATCAGCGACTTCTAGCAACGTTACTATGTAGCAAAACTGAGGTCAGCCACTTGTAACAGTGTTCTCATTGCCGTGACGCCTTGGGTCTCAATAGTGCCACCAATGTTCATTTCTCCTAGAGGTTAGACAGCACCACCCTGTTCAATCCCATTTGAGACTACACAGTCCCACCGTGTTAAATTCTCAGATTGCCAAAGACAGGCCCAATGTAATTTCCCTATTGTCCCAGACAGTCCCAACCCATGTCAAATTCACATATTGCCCTAGACAAGTCCAACCCCATGTTCAATTCCTATACATTCCTATATTCCATGTTCAATTCCTATAGTTCCCTCAATAGGCCCATTGCCCTCAACCGCCTCCTTATGCTACTTTTCAATTATTCACCCTAAAGTTGGATACAAAGGGAGGAGTTAAGTACAAGTGAATGAAGTATAACTAAAATACAACTAAACTTCTGTGAGTCACACAGTATTTTTTTAATCTTGTAGGCACACACCCTAGAGAACAAGAAGGCCTTGTCAACCGAACAGCCTGTATTATGTCATTTACTGAATAATGTGCAATACAGAAAGCTATTCAAATACTAAACTGTGGAACATATATCCTTTATAAATTAAGGCAAACCTCTTCTACAAGTGGCTACTGTTTCAGTGAGTTAAACTTTAATAAATGTCCCTTATCTTGCATATGAATATGTCTCATTCTCTGTCTACTTATTATGCATGCTGCTCCTTCGAATACGTTCCACATTCACAGTACGTTAGGAATACTATACTCTTACCTCGCCCTGCTAAAAGACATATAACGTCTTTCCTATCTGCTATACAGAAAGGGCAATAACTTTAGCGCATTATCCCCCTTGCTACCTCCAGCTATCGCCAATTGTTAGCTGTACTGATAACATCATACTATTTCCCTTCGACAAACTAAGCGATTTTAATGCTCGAATAAGACCATCCAACTTTCATTTGGATTTATTTTCTGGGAAAATTATTCTCCCACAGGTTGTATACATTATGTTTACATGTTCTTCTAAATGTGTGTGACATTGTAACCATTATGAAATTCATCTTCATATGACCACGTTACGCAACGATAAAGAGACATCATGTTGTCATTGACAAGTTAGCGTGATCTTGACTATTTTGTTTGCTCCGTTAGTAACGTAGTTGGTTATTAGCATGCTGCATTGCAAATTTATGGTTTGTTTTCCCTTTGAGTGTCGTTTCAGTAGAATGGTAAACTAAACACATGAAATTAATAAGTTAAAAGTGTTGCCTATAAAGCATCGATGCGACATTAGTTTTAATTGCTACGCTATTAATGGCAATATACATCATATTAGCGAGTTAGTAACATTATGCATTACTACCTTATGCTTTCTTTTCTTTTCTTGTGTTGTTTCAGCAGAAATGCAACTTCAGAGCATGGAAGTCTATCATGACTCTTATTCTGCGTATACTAAATGTATATCGTCTATGACATGCAGCGTGTGGAATACGTAGTCAGTGGAAGTGTGGGCTACAGTTTTATCTAGTTAGAAATATGCTGAATTGTTAATTCATGCTTTGTTTTCTCTACTTGTGTTGTTTCAGGAGCAGGTCTACTAAAACATGAAATGCAAGGTTCAAATCAATGGTCCATAAGGCATTAAAGGGAAAGAAAGACAGAATAAGTTGACTCAGACAACCTGAAGTTAGTCATTGGCGATTGTGATTTATTGGTGGAGTATTCCCCAATATTAGTCAGCCCATTGGGCGTGTGTTCCCCCAAATTCCTGAGCATGGCCCTCGGGCTTGTCAATGAGGACGCATGGACTTTGTACCCGATACCTTGGATTTAACTCATAATACCAGCGCACCGTTGAGAAAACGGTCCAACTAGCTAGTTCTTTGCCAAGTTTAGTCAGGTCAATGGGAGTAAGTCTGAGCTTGGCCTTCACACCTGCATGTTAATGCCCATTATGTTTGTAGCGTATCCAATGGATCCAAATCATATACCACACCTTTACCGGCCCTCAAGCCCTCCCAGTATGGACACCATTTCTTTAAAACGGTCCAGCTAACTAGAATGTGCGGGGATCTTAGTGACAGGTCCGTTCGTCTAGCCGCAACGTCGTCAACTTACCATTACTATGCCAGAGATATCAGATTTCTCGGTCATATAAAGCTCTGACATTTTCAGTTGTGATCTTCCAGCCCTCAACAAGAATTTAACAGTCGTTCACATGTCATCTCCACTGTATTATAAATTGTATAAAGGTATGGTTCATACCACTTCCAAAATTACTACAAGAAAAGATACATTCACTCAAAAGAAGCAAAAACAAAATTGGTGGTGTGCAAAGACCACAATCTCCGGGTTTTAGTCAAGGCTGTTTCTTATTCAGAAAGCGAATGGTAGGTTGAGACCCGTCATCGTCTTGATTCGCCTCAACCAAGCCATTTCACCTCCGAAATTCATGATGGAGACGGCGACATCAATCCGTCTCTCCATCCGACGGGACTAGTATGTCGTCAGTCTAGACTCACGCATATATTTACGTGCTTATCCACCCCGCGTCACAGAATTTGTCCGTTTTGCTTACTGAGACAGTTTATCAGTTTAAAATCCTCCTCCTTGACCTCATTATCAGGTTTTGGTTTTACCAAAGTTATGATTTCGTCTTCACCCTGTTCTGATCGATGTCATCTACAATGACAAGAGCGTACCTGGACGTCATCCACCAGAATCACATATTAAGCTTCTATCCTACTTCAAGGCAGGAACGATCTCCTTTCTTTTTTAGATCATCAAGGCTTTCTAGTGAATTGGGAAAAGTCCAACTTTAGTTCATCCCAGAATTGTGTTCATCTGGATATGGAGGTTTTTAACCAACGCGGACCTGGTGCGGCTTCGCTGGATATCAGCAAGAGAGTTCTTGAAACTCCTCGGATTATTCAGTGCGGCATTAGACTTGATCCCGCTCGGCCGACTTTTTATGCGTCCCTTACAAATAACGTTGCTAGCATAATGGCGATCTTTTTCAGGTCTCTCCATTACAAACTGTTGACTAGCGAAAACAGGCAATTGCCCGCAGCTCGGTGATAAGTCTAAGGTTTCTGACTACTACAAGCTCTCGCCCGAGATGATGCTAGACATCAGTGGGCTCATCACCTTGTGCTACATGGCCTATAAAAATTACTAACCAAGCCAGTACCCTCATTTATTGTACCTCAGGTAGAACTCCAGTCCCTTGAGAAGTTGCTTCGATAACATCCTTTTTAGTTGGAGGATTTAGCGCAACCTGGTGGGCAGGGTAGAGAAAAAATGTGCCTTCCTGCTTGATTGTCCGGTTAGATCTTGGCTACTAAGAACAAAATTTAGAGTTAAGGGTTAAATGATTGCATAATCAATCACTCCAAGGCTTGTATCACCATTAGGAACTCACTTATTGCTTAATTAGTTACATTTGTAAAGGAGTGAATTGAACCGGCGAGTGGGGCCTATATTATGTTTCCGTATTATGTAATGATGTTTATTCATAACTGCTTGTGGGAAGAAGGCTGTATCTATAGCTTAACTACCGTACAAAGAAGACTGTATTCTACAGCTTTTATAGCTATAGTTTTTTCTTATAATATCTTAATTTTCAAACTCTTAAATTTCATTTGCAACATTCCGCATACTGTTACTAATCGTCTCTCTTTTGTCAACAACTAAAATATACCTCCTACTGATTCGAGCATATACACGTATGAGTAACACTTGCAGACTTTTAAACGTGGAGATAAATGATTTCAAGTCATTAAAGGCTAGGAAACACATACAATGCATATTTGTACTAACGTCTGTCTTGAAATATTCCATTTATCCCTGTTTTATCAAACCTACTATATGTTCCAGGAAAAAAGAAGACCACTAAATGAGGTTCCATGACCACTTTTGCTAAGTGTGACAGGTTGCTTACTTAATTTAGGAATTGATTTATAACAAATATTTATTCTTCTTATATTTTATTTCCCTAATTTACTTCTATTTCATCTCTTTTCTCAAATGTTTTAACGAATTTATTAACACCTTTTCTTTCTCTCTTTCTCGTGTACAAATACACAATTAGTATTGAAAACGTCATGTTTCAATAATCGAAAAAGGGACGACCTTGTTTCTGAAATGTATTGAACATTAAAGTCTGTAAAGAAGTGGGTGTTACCATTTACTTGCTTTCAATGACAATCATTATATACGTATACGTCCCATACGAAAATTTGCTAACCGCTCCGGTGACCGAAGAGGTTAGAGCATACGCCTCGGATGCGGGAGGTCTCGGGTTCGACTTAGAAAAATGGCACTAGCAGTAGCCTCGTTGGGCGCTCAGCATTAAGAGGTTAGTGCTAGGAATGGTCGGTCTGGTGTCAGAATAATATGACTGGATGGGACATGATGCTAGATGTCTGTGACAAGATGCCCCAGTGCTAGATATCACTAAACACCTCCACACTGCAGACATCGTAGCGATATGACCAAACAATTGTTAAAGCTATGTTAAAAATCTAAATCACACACACTCAAACAGTTGCTAGATATCTCTCTCTAAAGGAAAGAAGTTAAATGCTACCGACTTTATGTTCTTATTGTTGTGCTGGGGTTTAAGGCTATTTCTGAGCCCAAGATAGGATGTACATGGTGTCAAGTATAAGTGATGGTGGAAGAACTCCGGAAAACCCACCGACCAACGGGCAGCTTTCGCATATATCCACCTATCGAGATTTGGTAAAATATATTCAATTATGTTTAATATTCTTTCTGAAAAAGAAAGTTTTGAATATTGTATGTTGAATAGGAACCTAAGTAAGAATCTCAGGTCACTTGACGTTGTTATAGTCCTGTTGCAATGTTCGTCGTAATTCATTTAACTCAGAATATGCACTACATATTTACATAGAAACAGAAGACCTTTTGCTGCATACACCAATTAGTTTTAGAGGGAAATGTTATTTAGTGCAAAACGTCATTTCGCATTGCAGAAGACTATAACACAAAATAAATTACTTCATATCCTCAAAAAGATTATCGCGAGATGACTATGCTTTGGCATGAGGCATGGAAGAAATATTATGTACAAATAATTATTATGATTAGCAAAATTAGTAAAATTTGAATTAAGGTCTGACACAGCTAATTATTTTACAAGTTAGAGAAGCAGCACATGTGTGGTGAAATACACCGTTTTGTTTTTTTTCGTTGAAAGAATGAAGGTCGTTGATTAGCTGAAAATAATTACCCTAAAAAGTAAATAAAAAATAATCGACGCAAGTTTTGATTTTTCTCTGGGTAAATTGTGTAGTTGGGTTAATCCTAATACTATTTTCCTTTCATAGCAATCGCGTCACAATTAATTCCGAAAATGAACAAGCAGATACTAAGCATCTTGAATTTGATAGTTGGTAACCTACTTAGACTTTTTCTTAAAACCGATCTGCTCATAATCTCAGTTTTATCTTATAAGGTTTTCTTTTGGATAAATCATGCATAAGATGTAAGTGTGCTGAGCAGATTTTACCAAAAATATATTTTGCTGAACAAGTATTAACATTACGGTCCATTTGAATTGAATTTGTTTCCAGTGCCCAATTTGTTTTATTGTGTATTGTCCTAATTTTCATCTGTCTCTCTGTCTGGATCTTATTCTGGATATTATACTCGAATCTGATTAAGACTAGTGATTGATTCATAAGTTGTAGTGGATCAAAGCCGACTTACTGTATGGGGTTGTTTGCCCGTTCCGTTGTTGCTTTTAAACAAGTACCCTTCTGTACCCTTTCAGAAAATGTCAAGATTTCCATGCATGGATCTAACATATGCAGATCACTTTCAGCTGAGTTCAGTGTAACCATTATTATTGCCAGCCAAGTTCTTCTATAAAAGCCGAAGGCCCTTTATTGATTTATGTTGAAATCTCCGATAAAAGCTTGCGTTCTTCCACGGACATAAAACTCCACGAAGCAAACACTACTTGCTTAGAATCTGACCTTGCTTATGTTCAGGGATATTTTACAATCGCATTAGCTAGATCCATTGTAGTTCTGCTCATGCCAGAATAAAACTATCAACGAGTTCTTTGGTGTCCCCTTCAATGATGTTGGAATATTGTACAGTTGATTCATAGATTTTCCAATAGTTGTGTGTGTAATATTAATCTGATGGACAAGACTTCTCATGAGAATAATCCAG
>JAECUM010093593.1:0-65369 GCA_016617855.1 Megalonaias nervosa | reverse complement strand
GGTTGTTTGGAGAGGCTTCAGGTTTCCCTCATCAACAATCCCCTCTCCTCTCCTCCTCTCCCCTCTTCATGAATACACCATCAGATCAGGAGAAGGATGCCTTTCAACAACAGGAGATCATCCAAAAAAGGTGGTGGAGCTTGTGCAATGTCCACATTCCCCAGGATTTTAATCAAGGCTGTTCGTTTTTCAGAAGGCAAACAGCATGTCGAGACACACTATCGACTGGAGTTGCCTCAACCAGTTTAAGATGGAGACGGCGAGTTCAATCCGCCTCTTCATTTGATGGGACCAGTATGCCGTCAGTTTCGACCTGACCGACGCATATCTTTCACATCCCTATCCACCCCGTGTGACGAACGTTTTCTCGATCTTCTTGCTTACCGTGGCACAGTTTATCAGTTCACCATTGTTCCCTTTGGCCTCAAAATTAGTCCCTGGGTTTTACTCAAATTATGGATTATGTCGACTCCATGTTGCAGTCTACATCATCAACAATGATGGCAGCATACCTGGACGACATCATAGAGAACCACATGGTAAGTTTTATCCTACTCCAAGGGAGGAACAATCTTCTTTCTCTTCGAGATCATCTAGGCTTTTTAGTGAACTCAGAAGGTCAGACCTCCATCCATCCAAGAACTTTGTCCATCTGGGTATGGAGTTCTTAAATCAACCAGAATCTGGTGCATCTTTGCTAGCCAAAGTTCCAATATGATAACCCTGTCCACACCTTGGCAGACCGAGCAGATATTTAAGTGCTCATCCTAGTGACATCTATTGGATTTCATGAGTTGCCTCCCTTAGTATATAATACCAACTAACCAAAAGCGTGTAACAGTGTTGCATTGTACATCGGCCAAAAATGGTGGAGGCAATTGACTTCAAGAGGATACTTTTTAAGTTTTTACGTACCAGAGGGAAGCCATTACAGGTGTATTTGAGTGAAAGGTATTTGTACAAAAACGGAGCGGCAGTGGAAAATTGCTTATTTATCAGTCCATTCAGATTGTGTGCTCCCATTGTCTCGATCATGTTGGAACAGTGTTCAAATTTGAACAACTTAATTTTGATTGGATGTGGTGGCTTGCTGCTGCATCAAATGAAATTCGCAGACCCAAATCACAGAAATATCTGCGCGATACGCCAAGGTTTAGATAGGGTTATCATGTCGGAACCTTGGCTAGCGGTGGTGGAATCTGGTGCGACTTCCTCATGTTTTCATTACCAGAATCATTGAACTCTTCGAATCTGTTTCCAACAAAACTTGGATTGCAGCGTGAGAGTTCTTGCAACTCCTCATTTTATTCATTACTGCAGCAAACTTGATCCAGCTTGGCCACCTTTTTTATGCAGACCTTGCCAACACAATGGCACCCCTTTTCAAGTCCCATGGATCAAATAGACATGATCACGCCTGAGATTCAATCATTCCTGCGTCGGCGGAGCAACCCAGGTCTGCTGATCACGGGAATGCCATTGGTGAAGCCCCAAGTGAAAATAATAGTAGGTGCCGATGCCAGTTCGCACAGTAGGGGTGCCCACCTGTTACCGACCTTCACTACTGTCAGCGACACGTGGGAGCCAGGGGAACGGCCTTTACACTCAACATCCTAGAAATGAAGGCTGTCATTGACGCCTTTCACTTCTGAAAAGATCGACTTTGAGGTGAAAATAGTCCTCATTAGGTCCGACAACTCTGGTTGTGACCTATCTCCTCAAACAGGGAGACACCAAATCACTTGACCTATTTGTTCTGATTTAGCAGTTGCTACGTTGGTGCAACAATCTCCATATCAGCATACAAATCAGACGCATTCCCAGCAGACTCAGTGTCTTAACCGAGACTCAATCCAGAAGTAGTCAAGTCCTTCACAAGGAATGGTCTCTCCATCAGTCGGTCTTCACTTGGATTTACATACTTCGGTGCGTCTGATGATCATCCTGTTTGAGATGAGGTGGAATCACAAGCTAACCATCTTCGTCTCTCCAGTTCCAGACCCAAAAGCTTGGGCCGTGGATGCTCTGTCAATCATTTGGGAGGGGTTGTGGACATTTGCTTCCCCTCCTATGCTGCTGAGTCTGAAAATAATCTGGAAGTTATGGGGTTAGAATGGCAAGATGATCTGATGGGATAAGTTCTGGGTCATTCTAGTTATAGATTTACCCAGGAAGATTCCGACCAATCTGAAACTTCTCCAGCATCCACGGTTGCGCGTGGTCTTTACTTGCCCAGACCATCCTCTTCTTCTACATGCTCTTACCAGGACAGCCATGCGTGACAAACAATTCAAACCTTCGATTGTGGAGAGAATCTCGAGAGCAAGATGACCCTCCACTCTGAAGGATTATGATGGAAAGTGGTGTGTTTTCAGGGACTTGTGCCATACCAACAACATTGTCCCTGTGCGTGCCTCAATCCCTCAAATGGCCAACTTTTTCTCTGGTTCTTTGAGGAGAAACTGTGGGCCCGAATCTCTACCAAAGGATACCGCCCATGATATTGGATGCATTCCGGCATAATGGCAGACATGTTTTGGCCAGGATATAGACCTATCAGATCTTTTAGACAATTTTGGTTTTAATCGACCAATATCCCTCATTTTGTCTCCAAATCCTGGGTTTTAACATGACTTGGTTCAAATTCATTTGAACATCTAGCCTACACTTTGCTAAAGTCACTATCATAGAAATCATGTTTCCTGATAGCTTTAGCTTCTGCATGCAGGGTAAGAGAGCTGCATGCCCTTTATGTCGGCCCAGACTTTCTTTAGTTCAGATTGGTGGGTTCGGTGGTTCTCTTGACACAATCGGATTTCGTAGTCCAAAATAGGTTACCATCAGTTCGGTAATCAAAGAGTTGTCACCCACTTGCTGTCTTCCATAGATAGGTCGAAAACAGCTTCCATGCAAGATTCTATTCGCGCTCTCAAGCACTAACTTGACAAGTCATGGCATGCAGAACACAGGCTATCATGCTTCAAGCCCTTTCTTCATAGCAGAAGTGGGTCATACGTTTGGTGTTCTCTGTTGTCTCACCAGATCAGAGTCGCCTCATCTAGATTACTGCTCAGAAGTTTCTAGCAATCTCTTCCAGCCTCGCGTTCGAACGCAACGTTTCAACTTGATATATAAGCTGTTGGCTGGCATGCAGAGTCAATCTTCTCGAGTGTCCATCTCATAGATTTGGCGTCACAGAGGCAGCCTTGAATCTAGTAGGTCCATTGGTGGCAGGACAGACTGCCACCAGATCCAACTGGATCAATGAACACAGACTATTAGCTGGATTCACTGGTGAAATTTTGCAAGTAAGAAGATTCCAATAGTCATCTTCTTCACAGGTGAAGTGACCCCAGGCTGTGTTGCTTATGTAATTAGGAGAATGGGTTATAGCTCGCATGGAAGAATTCAGCTATTCAAGAATAACCGAGGTAAAGGTTGGATGCTCAGCATCCCTTCCTCCTGTTACTTATGCTCCAAACATAATGTGATTGGGGAACGTATTCGAAGGAGAAAGTAAAATTTAAGTAAATTATGTTTCACCGAGAGCACTTACCCAATCACATTACTTAAAAACCCTACCAACCAATTCGCCCATGCAAGCAGCCTCATTAGTATCTCACTCAACTAAAAACGAGCAACAACTGGTGGTGCCAAGGGGAGGTAATGGGCAAGAGTTATTGCCCTTTTTCTATTGCTGTAGACAGGGAAAGATTATTTTCGTCTTTTAATAGGGCTGGACTGGCGAGGTTGCAGGCTAATATTCCTAATGCAGTGTGGTTGTGTAAGTATTCTTGGAGAAACATAATTTACTTAAAAATTTGCTTTCTGTTGTGGTCAGATACATATAGGTGTCTCTGCATTGTTTAGTTATAGTGTCCACTTCGTAGTTACTGTAAGCGACACTTCAGTAATTTTACCTGCATAAGCAGTCAGTTGGCCTTTCCTACAGGTAATTTTTTTATTAGAATTTTTTATTAGGTCAACTTCACCACAGCGATGCTCTTATACTCTACCTATACAGGCCACATGCACTTTCTCACAGGTAATTATCATAGTGTGTAGCTCTGCATGGACATTCCAAAGCTCATAAAGCAGGATGCATGCCGCACTACGCCTGCTCTGTTTTGTCCTCCAGATTTAAACCATGAGTGAGACCAGACTTTCAACCACTCTATGTGTGTAGCTTACTGCAGTTGTCATTCTATCAATCGATGCCTGACTTGTATATAATGACAGAAGTCAATGGGTGGCTGTAGTAGGGGTGCTATAGGGGAAGGTGCAGAAGCACATACTGAGGGACGAGGATGTCATTAGTTTGCATACCAGGATTCAGATGCTGAGGAGGGAGATAGAGAGCAACAACAGCATCAGTTACCATTTCACATTTCAAAATTATGGACCTGCTACATGGATCAATATCCTATACCCTGTCCCAATCTTAAAAACTGGACAACATCATGCCAGCCAAGATGGTCCTGTACCATCATGACTGAAATCGGCCATATACCTCTGATTATAATGGGCCAAGACCACAATTGATCACAGAGTATCAGCCACAAAAGGAACAAACTTTGTCCGGTTTCACTACTTGCAAAGTGCCGATAGGCTCTTTAATGTGTGATGCCCAGCTTTGTACTTCAGTATCCCAGAACCCATCTTCATGGACCCAGTTTATACAGTAGTCTAACCCAGATAGTGCAGAGATGCTGCCAGGGCACACAGTTGTGTGAATTGTGTAAAATTTACATGAATTTGTGCATTTGGATAGTAGTGATGCATGAGAACTACTGTAAATTAGTTGAAAGTCACGCATATGAAAATGTACTTTGCGCAGTTTACAATTTTTTTTACTGAACCGTTCACCCTTAAAGTGCTTGTTGTGACATAAGATACATCAGTAGATTTATCACAGCGCTTATCGCAACAGCCATATTTTTTTCCGGTAGGCAACTGTTTACACGTCTGTGTTCTTCATCTTGAAATGACTGGCTGTTAAACTAAATTTGATTGGTGCATTGAGCCCTGGAACAACCATTCTCTCATAGTTTGAAAGAAAGTTTACAAATGCATGTTTAATATTCGGGCTACCAAGAAAATCCTAAATGGTTCATTTCCTGCTTGGTGCATCATGTAATGATGATTTAATATGGCAAATGATGGACTGATGTTGACAATCATTTTTAAAGTTTTGAAGTATATCAACATATTGAAGCTGGGAAAGTGTTAATTGACATACTAGTGAGTGATTTTGAGCCCAAAAATGGTGCTGAATACAAGTCTGATACATATTAGATGGACCAATATAGATGGCATGCCGATACCCCCCATCCCCATTTGGCACTATTTCAAAATTAAGTGTAGAAAAGCAGAATACCAAGCCTAATAAAAAGTGCAGACAATTTAAAAGTAGCCATGTGGAATCTTGTGCTATAAAACTATATAAAAGTTAAGATAAACCAAAGAAATAGGAATAAAAAAATGAAATTAAGAAATAAAGATATTTTTTATTTGATCAAAATACCTCTGTTTGAACAAGCACACTATGGCATTGATAGACTTACAACCCTAATACAGCATTATGGACAAGAAGAGAAATTTGGCATAGTAGTATCAATAGCACTGATTCAAGTAAGGGAAACTTTGGCAGAAATTATGTTGGTGAAAATTTTTATTTTGAACCAGAAGTATCCCAAAGGTAATACATTGCGCTGTGTGAAATTATACATAACAACCATAAAGAACAGTTTCCCAACTTTCTCAGGCTGTTAAACGGCTGTTCCATTAAAAAATACTTGGGACTTGGGGAAGGCACAATTTTAAAGTGCGATACACACCCACAGATGCAGTTTAAAATTTCGTATCATTTTAATATGAACTCTGGGAAATCAAAGTACCATGGCATATACTTTTTAAAAATCTGACTTCCCTGGCTACCATTTATGTTTATACGGAAAAGCCTGAAGCCAGCTATGTATATATCCTTGCAGGTTGTGAAAGGGGATTCTTGGCACAGAGCAATATTCATAAACAGATAACAAACAGATTAGGCTCAGAAACAATCAAAATATTAATGCTTATATAACTAGATGCAACAGCTTTTATAGATTTTGATTTCAGTAGACTCTAACAGACACTGACACTCATCATCGCCTCTACCCTTATGACTTAGTTAGCCCCTACATGAACCATACATGCTTGATTACCTTTTAACTTTCAACCGCTAGAGGTGGAGCAGAGTGGACTCTCTCCACTAAGCATAAACATACATCTCATGAGTGAGCAACTCATTAGGGGTAATTTTGTACAGATGTCAGTGGACTCCAAGGGTAATGAAACTGGTAAAACAGCAACCTTTCCTTACAGTTCCGAGTAATGAAACATATCTACACTGCAGTGATTGTAGAAACGACCAAAAATCAATTCTGCAGAGTGGGATGTACTAAAACAGGCCAGTCTATGGTAGCAATCGATATATGCACGCAGTTAGTTTAGTACAATGAATAAATGAATGTGCGTACAGCAGACATTGCTGTTTATTTATTTTCTGCACAGTGTGTTATTATATGGTATATGTACTGACTAAGAGAGATAAATATATTAGTTGAGCTGTGAACATCCTTGTATTAGATAAATGCTAGTAGTGGCTAATATCAAAATGATGATTCGCAAACTATATTAAAAGAAATCATGGAAATCTGTAATATTGGTATGGATCTTCCAAAAATATGACATGTTAAGAATGTGACAGACAGATTGAGATCATTATAGTATGAATGCATCATAAAGTTTTATCAAAGGACAGGCGATGTTGTACCAATTTTCCAAAACAAATTCAGAACACATGTGTAAGTTGGTGAATCTGGGAGTGACCTTAGAAATAGAATGAAACAAACTTGGGCAGATTTTTGAAGCAAATAAAAGTAAAATGAATCTGCTGAATATCATGCATAAAAGAGTGTATTCTCCAAAGAAATGTAATAACTCACCCACTGCATCTGAAGCAGGTGATATTTTTGAGGAGGTTAGTGATGAAGAGGTTCAAGGGCAGGCAAATTAGTCAGATGCTTTGGGGCCATCAGTATAAGAATGGCATCTGAACTTACCAGTCTTAAGTGGATATACAAATGGTATTACACTGACGCAGAAGACGAGAGAGGCAAGCACCAGAAACAATTTTATGAAGCTGGTGCTAAAAACAAGGAGCAAAAACAATTGAGGAAATTTACAAGTGCTCCAAAATATTTGATGTAGCTGCATACAAGTGTACAAAGTCTGGCTGTATTTGAGTTAGTGTAGTACTCACTGACAGATACTTTGAACTCAAGGATGGGTCATTTGAGCTCCTTTGGGCTGATGCTTTGCTAAAATTCATCTTATCTGCATTTGCAGATCATTTTATATGTATAGACTCCTAAAAGAATCCGCCATTGTTTGTAGAAAAAACCCCCTGATTTAAAATTTTGAGTTACCATAAAGTCACTTAATGGGCTCTATGAGGCTTGATATCAGCCTGGCCTTGAAATCGGTGTACCATCTGATGTGGAGGAGGAAATAATAAAGCAGCGACGGAGCAGACCTGAAATGTAGCAGTGTTTTCATCAGTTGGATAAACACTTGTACATATGTAAATAAGAAGCTTCATGGCATTGGGACGCAACAAATAATATGAACCCTGTGGCAGAACATTCCATTATGAATGCTGTTGAACATACACACAAATATTGCCCAGTGGCTTAGAGGCACGGCCCTGCCTAAATGTGCCATCGGAATCAAATCGCGAAGCCAACTTTGTCGGCCTTGTGGATCTCTTCACGAGTATTATAAATTGTGCTGAAAAAGATCAAAACCACAAACACCTGTAGCTGCCCGAGCTCAAACACAACAACAAAAAACAATAAAACAGAAATAGATGAAATAATCACCAGGATTGAATTGATTGCAATTTATAACAAAACACCAAAAATAAAACAAGTCATCAAAAAAATTTCTCAATTAGAAGAATATTTGGCCCTACCCTTAGTATAAACAAGACTACAGTGCCACAACTAAAACTGCTCACATGGCAGCATGGCATATGCATACCAAGTCATACGAGAAATACAGACATACTTGAATTATTGAGACCCATATTTATACTGAATCAACAACTATCACCACCAACACCACTGGTTGTCACATCAGCAGCAGCAACAGAAACCAAAAACAAAACAATGGGTAAACAACTGTGGCAATTTGCACCTGAACAGAATATCTGAATGCCATGAGGTGCAAGAAAAGCTGACATCATTGCGATACTAAATGAGCATGAAAAAAACCATCGTAGTTGTCATCTTGCCTCTGTTATTGCTACTGTAGTGGCAGAGTACATTCATTAAAATAAATCACCCCACAGCAATCACAAGTCCCTGAAGTCAAATTTCAGAAACATAGTGGCGAGTTGGAAAACCACATGGCCATTGTTCCACCCATCTACACACCAGGCAAAGATGCTCGCCAACTACTGACAAATATGATTCCTGGCGTTGTAGCAGTGTTACAAAACTTTGGTCACACTGGGGTCAAAGCAGACATTGTCCTTGGTATGCATCTAGTTATGCCACTATATAGTAGTGACAAGGATGGATTTAAAACTACTACTCCATGGATTCATAGTGGTGCCTACGTGATCCTGAACTGCAGTGACAACAGCACCATCAGCAATGAAACAGGCAAAAACATTGAAAAGAATATCGAAATGCTGGAGAAATACGCCAGTGATGGAACAGGATGGACTCTTGAAACATGTACCCAAGTCAAGGTCCATCTTGATGCATCATCCATCCCATGGATCCAGTTTTATAGCAACACTAAAGTGGGTTCCACCATGGTCAGTGATCAACGTGAAGAACTCTGATAATCATTGTTTTGAACAGGCAATTTTGTCAGCACCATATTCGGTAAGTGACAATCAAGACCTGCCCCAAAATGATCAGCAGCACCTAGTTAAATTCAACTTTGGTGATGTCGAGTTTCCCATGCAGGTGACCAAAACCACACTGAAGAAATTTGAAACACTTAACCCAGGTATTGCTATGAATGTATTCACATGACAAAGGTTTTTATCCGCTTTTACTATCTCCCAATGGTCTGCACTAACAAATTGAGATTGATTTGTTGTTGCTGAGTGAAATGAAAGAATCAGAATTGATATTGCATTACCTATGGAGAAAGACTCTTGCTTGGCTACTTAACTGTCATAGCAAGCACAGGGGAAAAATAAATCCATGCAGATGTTGCATTCTTGTATTTAAAAACCAGCAACTGCTCACCGACCATGACTTTTACTGCAGCAGAATCAGTGAAAAACCACAGGGCACAGTCATGCCCAAACCTGGTAAAAACAGTCAAATTTACTGCAATACAGCAAAAGATGAAAGTCCCGTATGTCATCTACACAGACTGTAACAAATGTGTCTCATAAGACAATATATTTCTAAGCAATGTAAATTTCAAAGCTTTCACACACTTAAATATATTGATCACATCTAATCCCCCATCATGATAATCATTCATGGCAATATTTTTTTCAAATTTTGTCATTTGACCCATGCAATAAAAATTCATAAAAGTGTGTAACTATTTACTTCACTAACAACCTGCTCAGATTGATTTTGAAACATCAATAAAAGCTGATTAATTGTAGAGATTAGATTACTTTCTCGGTTTTCCTTAAAGATGGGAACACGGTTTTAACAAGTGTAATCTGTAGTTTCCTCTGTCTTTGTTTGGTTCATACATATTAACGAGTGTAATCTGCAGTGTCCACTGTCTGGATTCGGTCCATATGTATTAACAAGTGTAATCTGCGGTATTAACTGTCTGGATTTGGTCTGTACGTATTAGCAAGTGTAATCTGTGGTGTCCACTGTCTGGATTCGGTCCATATGTATTAACAAGTGTAATCTGTGGTATTAACTGTCTGGATTTGGTCCATACATATTAGCAAGTGTAATCTGCGGTATCCACTGTCTTGATTCGGTCCATACATATTAGCAAGTGTAATCTGCGGTATCCACTGTCTGGATTCGGTCCATACATATTAGCAAGTGTAATCTGTGGTATCCACTGTCTGGATTCGGTCCATACATATTAGCAAGTGTAATCTGTGGTATCCACTGTCTGGATTCAGTCCATACATATTAGCAAGTGTAATCTGTGGTATCCACTGTCTGGATTCGGTCCATACATATTAGCAAGTGTAATCTGCGGTATCCACTGTCTGGATTCGGTCCATACGTATTAGCAAGTGTAATCTGTGGATACCCATACATATTAGCAAGTGTAATCTGCGGTATCCGCTGTCTGGATTCGGTCCATACATATTAGCAAGTTTAATTCGTGGTATCCACTGTCTGGATTCGGTCCATACATATTAGCAAGTGTAATCTATGGTATCCACTGTCTGGATTCAGTCCATACATATTAGCAAGTGTAATCTGCGGTATCCACTGTCTGGATTCGGTCCATACATATTAACAAGTGTAATCTGTGGATACCCATACATATTAGCAAGTGTAATCTGCAGTATCCACTGTCTGGATTCGGTCCATACGTATTAGCAAGTGTAATCTGCAGTATCCGCTGTCTGGATTTGGTCCATACATATTAGCAAGTGTAATCTGCGGTATCCGCTGTTTGGATTCGGTCCATACATATTAGCAAGTGTAATTTGCGGTATCCGCTGTCTGGATTCGGTCCATACATATTAGCAAGTGTAATCTGTGGATACCCATACATATTAGCAAGTTTAATCTGTGGTATCCACTGTCTCTGTTTGGTTCGCAAATATTAACAAGTGTAATCTGAATTTCCATTGTCTCTGTTTAGCCTATAAATATTAACAAGTGTAATCAGCAAATATTTACTTCTATACATTTTATATTTTATCTTGCTCTGCTTAGTTATGCATTTATTTGGAAGATTTTATCTTCCTAACTTTTGTCCAACTCATTTTAAAATTTTTGGAACATGACCTTTTGTTGGCAATACATAGCCACTTTTATGCTAACGCTATGCCATACTCAAACTTTATCTGTTGAACTGTGATGAATGTTATTGGAAGTATCAATCAGTTTTGGTAAAATTCCTGAACCCATTTCTGGTTTATTTTGAGTGAAAAGCTTCTACATCCTTGCCTTTATGGTTTTCTTAGAGCTTTCCATTACAAATGCTTTCAAGTTAAAAGGTATCCACTGCTTTCCTTTTTTTAAAGAGCTTTAAAATTGGTTGCTGTAAAACATGTTCCTCCATAAAAGTGTATCTTTTCAGGTTTTTGCTTTTTAAATATTAATATAATACATTGTGTATGTCATTTTACTGTCCTATTATATATTTTAACTCATGTATCATGATAAAATATGTATCATTATCAAAATGTATTAATCATTGTAATTTTTTGTATGGTTACATGTCAGCTAAAGTTTTTATCTGCCTGCTACTAATCATCCACATGACTATCCGTGGAAGTGTTTGCTTGTGTAATCTGTAGGTGGAGCTTTCATTTAACCATTCTTTCAATTATGTGGATTTAATTAATGAATTAATGTCTTTATTTTCATCCCATCTAATTTGTTCCTATAGTTGATTGATAATTGTGAAGTCAGAAATTGACATCCATGATCACTGTACACCTGTCATAAATACTCTTCTTTGTCAGTCACTTGAAACAGTATAAAAGCATATTTTTGTGCCTGTAATAACCATTCAGTGAAAAAGGCAATGTACGGTACATGTAGACATCCAGATAATACATTCTTGTTGACCCCAGTTTATTGGTGGATGATCACTTTCTGTGAATCTCTTCCATCAATTGAGAAAAAGAAAACAAAGAAAATGTTTGTGGTCTTGATATGCCGCACATAAGAATCGTCATTACCATTCATATAGCTCTTTCATCGATACACTTCTATTGTAACAGATGGCCGATGAACGTTTTCAACAACTTTTGTCCATTTCATGGCTGATAACTTTACGTGGTATTCATTCTAATTATATAGCATTACAGTGATTTTTAATTTCATAAAAAATATATTGACCTTTTACCTTTAATGATTTGCATGTCAAGATACTTTTAGGAGAGTTTCCTGTCTGTGTCTTTCATGACTTTGTAACATAACACATAGTAGTAAACAGTCTTAAACAGGGGAGGCAAGGCAGTAGGTATATTTTAACTTGGTTGGTCTATATTAATTTTAGTACTAAAATATCACAAATTCGATTTTGGGAAAGCGGACTTTTAATTTATACCTCTTGACCTTCCAAACTCAGGAAAATATCCCTATCAGATATTTTCTCTAAATTTGGCCTTTAAAGATTGTTGATTCTCAACTTAATTTTTCATGGAGTTTTCTAATAATAAGATCTTATTTTAATTCGATTTTCAGGGTTACATTTCTTCTAAATTATTGGAATTATGGCCATGATTGTCATCGTCCTGTACTTTGTTTTCTGCACAATCACTTTACAGAGTTTGAATGGGTTCAAGTAATTATGGCACACATCTATATAATAACAAGACTTCAGATCAGTTCAATTTCCAGCTTAATACATTGTGATTTAGAAGAGTTACTGTCCATGATTCTTTGTTCCAGAAAACATTAGTTTTGCAACATAGCTGTACGTAGGAAAGTTGGATTTCAACCAGATTTTATGTAATGTTTTATATTGAAGAGATCTTCAATGAATTCAAATTTTCAGCAACTTCCTTTCCATAACCTAATGGTGAAGTAGTGTAATAGTAGGGGTATGATCTTTTGGTTACTGATCATACTTAACTCTTTCTATACCCCCGACATTTCCCTGTGGGGAATTAGTTGCATAAGAGCCTCTCTGCCAGACGCATTCATGTCCAGTCTCGGTCGCATGGCTGGACGACCGCAGTTAGCCGAAAGTTCCCCAACTGATAACCCCCATGGTGTCCTCCCATGAGAACCTAGTGCTACCATACCGATCACGAGGCTGCTGCAGCATCAATGCCATTATAATAGAGTAAGTTTTGCGCATGTTGCATAGGACAGTTTAATGAGAAATTTTGACGACGCTTACCTTTAATTCTCAAAGAGGATTTGATATTTCCTAGATTAAGGTTGTCGACAATGAAAGCTGATTACTACCAGTATAAAAACATGAAAACAAATCAAATTATTTCTGGTAGATGTGCAAGTTAATAAGTTTGAGATATAGAGTTGACACGAGAGACTCGACCGTGATTGATAAACGTCTTTGCATATGTATGCAATTTGAATGAATGATAAACATGACACGTATACTCTAATAATTTTAGAAACCAAGGAAACAGTGAAATGGATGAGCTAACTGCTTGCCTATTCCACCGACATGACCATGAGCCGCGAAGATATTCATGAGTTTTCTGCAGCGACTCAGTGCCGGAACTGTGATAGAGCTTGCAGCTTACAGATTGCAGAAAAATTTTGCAATCACTATCACATCACTGGCGCATACAAAACAGCCGCATCTTCAAAACAAGAATTAGAGTTATGTATCATCGTTTGCATGGAGATGATAGTCACTAGATCATGCAGGGATCATAACAAATAATGGCAATAAATGTCATTATCACATAGTCGATACATTTTGCCTATACTGTGTACAGTTTCATATTTTTGATATTTTAACATGAGAACATATCACTTTATGTCATTCTGATTCTGATTGGTCCAAATAAGCCCAAGAAATTATTGTGCAGTATTATCTTTACTGATTGGCTGCAATCGTGGGAAAACCTTTTAACCCCACCTTCTGGAATATTTTGTTTTGAATGAACATTTGGCAGCCATTTTTCAACTCAGCTCGCGAAAGGAAATTGAAGAAAACTTATCTTGGCTGTCTGAATATGGACAATTTGCATCACAAACATTCCCATCTTCTTTGAAAATGATAGAGTGACAGCACCAGCTTCCAGAAATAACCGATAATCACACAATAGTTTTGTTTTTATTCGTTACTTTATACATTATTTTAATGAAATGAAAAATTGTTAAAAGTAATAAAAAATTTATATCTTCAGCATACAAAATTACTGCACAGAACCTAGCACAGAAGTCTATCCTTCCGTTTGACCTATTGTCCAGTGGAAAACGCATCTTTGAGTCAATAGACCCTCTCAGCCTCTCGTTATTAAACAGCATGGCCACAACAGCAGAAAAACCAGTGAAAGTTGAGACCCTTTTATTGGAAACACGAGGTCAGTGAGTTCATAATGCCGGCACATTGTATGTGTCATAGTAAGTCAATACACCTAGTGAAGAAATCTGTGGCGTAATCGTCTCGCAGAACCCCCTAAAAAAATTGGTAGTGTTGCAAGCGGCAAAGGATACATACTATATCTAAATCTAAACACAATACAATGATTACTTCTTGCACATAGTTCCGTGACTACGTTGTGGCATTCAGACTTTCTTCAGTTCAGTGTGTCTGATGTATTCACAAATTTTACTCTTTTCACACATAGTTCCGTGATAATACCTTGCGATGTTCACACTTTCTTCAGCTTAACGCATCCTCTCTTTTCACGAATTTTACTCTCATTGTCTGCTGGCCTTCAGATGTGGTCAACATACAAAACATTGTCAGATTCTGTCATTGACAGCATATTTGGTGAGATTGTTTTAAGATTTGAAGAGCTGATAGAGATTGTAATACAATAGGAAGAAAAATTGCTTATTTCCGTTAAATTCAGTGATTATATGGTTACATTTGTCTTTTCATGCACAGTCAGCATAAATATGTTTATTGATGCAGGGCTTAAGTTGACAGGGGTAGGAAGGGATACTCTTGTTAAATTTGGTTCAATGTATTTTCCTTGTCATACCTGGTGTGTACATATGTGGTTGCAAAGTGAAAATCTCGAATGTTTCCAAGTTATTGCAAGGAAGCTAATACACTTGCGGTAAGGATGGGCAATGGGGTCAATGTTTGTTGCATATATAAATGTGTCTTTGCATGACAACTAAGTATATACATGGTCCTAATATGTGTACATCAATAGATTCCATGCTATGATGCGTGGAATAAATCCCTAGATAGTTATGGACTCCGGAATCAAAGTCTGTTGTACCCAGACATTTGTAGCTTCATGCCTAGTAGTGTTTGTGTGTATATATTGGGTAGGTACAAAAACTGGTGGTCAGTGTAAGTTACATGTTACATGTATGAATTTGTCTTGTATATTTTAAGTGCGTATGTTGATAACGAGTGGGAATAGAAATAGTTTGTATGCTGTGACTCAGAGACTAAGTTAGTTCTGTTAGGTATAGACCCTGTGTATCACCATGAGAAACCAGTAAGTTATGTGTTATCACATGGGCCATTGATAGCATGTTCCAACCCTCAGTTATGTGTGACATACAAGACTTACTTTAAATGTAAACTAACCATGCGTCTTTAGTGCCACCACAGGTTCCTGATCAGAATTCTAAAACTGTTGGAACAATTTACAACTATAAGAACCTCATCAAACCAAGTTGTATGTGTCTATTTTATTGGTGTAGGAGAAGTCCCAATATATTACATGAGAAGTCCCAGTATATTACACGCGTATGACAGTACATATAAATCACAAAAACTCCCATCTTCTTTGAAAATGAGAGAGTGATAGCACCAAGTTCAACACGGAACAGATAATCACACAATAGTTACTGTACTGTATTATTTTTATGAGCTGCAAAAATGTCAAACTAAAAGTAATGAAAAACATATCTTCAGCTAACAAAAATGCTGCATTGAACCAAGAATGTATGGTAACTGTTCCCATGTGAAGACTGGCAAAAACCCCTCTAACAATAATAATAATAATATTATTATTATTATTATTACTATTATTATTATTATTATTATTATTATTTGATGAGGGGAGAACGAAGATGTAGGTGTTAGTGGCCATAAAGCTAAGGTTATAATTAAGGTCAGAAATAAAAAGGAATTCATTATATGCATATGTATACATGTCTTTTATTATTTTAATTTAAGAATATGTGTTAGTATTGACGTTTATACCTTTCTTTCACAGGTGATGATGACCCTGCATTCTCCAGTCTTGTACTTTTGTCTTCAGATATATGGGTTGTTGCTGATGTACATACCAGGGAAATCTTGCTATATGGTCGCAGTAATGGACAGTTACGTGCAACATCAGGCAAGCTGGAGTCAAGGCCCTGGACTGTATACCATTGTGGTGTACAGGGGAGAAGGAATATATTCGCGGTGACATTGGGCAATGATCAGGTACAGATCTTGTCAGTTGTCTCCACAGATCAATCTGTAGCCGTTAGCGAGACCATTTACCTGCTATAGAGGAGGAGTAAAATCCCTGAAATCCGGCGACAAACTTCTGATCAGTGGATTTATAGATGGGTGGATTTGTTGGGGAATAGTTAAGATTGAAAATGGATATGAAGAAACTTTTCACAAGATCTGTGAAGGGAGGGAATGGAGCTACTTGGCCACAAGTCCTAATGACACCATTGTCTACATATCGTGTCTTGCTGGTCTTGACTCCCCTAATAATGGCATGTACGCATTCGATATTAGTACAGGTACAAGAAGATTTGTGTACAAAGATAATGAACTGAAGTTTCCCAGTGGTATATGTGTGGACAAAAGAGGATTTATATATGTGTGTAGCTACTCTTCTAGGATTCATCAGCTATCAGACAGCGGAGAAAAACTGAGAGTGTACAGGGATGAGACGCTATATGGGCTCTATGCCATATACTGTCAGGAACAGTCAGGAGATCTGTATGTGACACGCTATAAAAGCAACGAGATTAGGAGATTACCTCCTGTATTTAGTCATTTGAATGAAGCAGGTAATCCTACTAGCGGTTCTTATTTCAGAGGGGTTAAACGTTTGCTATACAGCACAATATAACCAGTACATACCTGGATGAATTTGGAAATTTCAGTGATTTAAGTTCATATTTGTAAAAATGTGCTGAGATACAAAAAATAGAATTTCAAATATTTGATCAAGGCTAAAAGTTGAATGGTGTACAACATAATTGAAGATATATATATATATATATATATATATATATATATATATATATATATATACACACACACACACACACACACACACACATTGGAGAAATATATGTTCAGTTTCATCCCCTTGATTTGTAAAGGTGACAGTTTTATATTAAAACAGTAGACATGTCTGATGTCAAAGCTGAATGTATTGTACCAATGTGAAGTGCCTTAATATTTGTAATTCTGATCGTAAATAAATTATGATCATTGTGAATTTTTGGGCTTGTGAAATATAAACCAGTTATTTGAAGGTCAAAAGGTTTTAAGGAAGCCATCATATATATTGCTTACATTAATAGGTTCATGAAATTAAATGTAAAAAGTGTTTATTAGTAAAACTATGACATCATAATTTCTTAGTATTTGATACAGTACAGTACATAAGGTATTAATTGTTCACCTTTAAGAGAATAGTTAATCAAACCATGCTACAGGAATGAATGAATTTTTGTTGTTCCAGTAATATATTTTAATTCATGCTTCAACGGTCATTATTTCGGCATGTCGACACAAATGACAAGATCTGTACAGGTAAAGAATGGAGTTACTTTTAACAGTAACAAGTCACTTGCATTAGTTTCAATGAAGACCTTTATAGCCTGTACATACTGTGGGGATTTTTCATGGGAGACGTTTTCAACAACAGTACATATGACCCTTGAAGAGTCCCAAAGAGAGATTCTGAATACAGAGAGTAAAGAGTAATTGATGGATGTAGCTGCTGAAACAGGAGAAGAGAAAAATGAATAAACTTAACACCTTCTGTGGCATTTAGCACTTTACGATCTACATACAATTAAGTGATCAGGTTTGCCAAAGAGATATACAGCAACATATGACTTTCAAAATCAGTGAAGAAGAAAGCAGATTATATTCAGTCACAACAAACAGTAGATTTAAAGTTGTGATTTTCTTCTTTGTAAATGGAGGTAATACCATATACTTTTTAGAAGAGATGTTTAATTGACAATGGAAAAAGACATAATGCTGTATACTTATTCTTACGTTTTCCAGCAAACATTACCATGTTCATGAACGCCCAGAAGAGAAAACAAATTATGATGTACTTTACTTCTTAATCTTTGTTCGAATCTCAGAAATCCCCAGTTGAATATGTAACTCCTCTACAACAATATTAGGATCGTAACATATATTACCAAAGTATGTTCTGTTTGGATAGGAAATAAGAAGTGTCACCGAGAAAGATTTTCATCACAAGTTACAATTACAGGGTCTGATTTTATATCATTGAGCATAAAGTTTTTGGTGGAAAAAATGGTGAAAAAAAAATGTTGATAACAAAATGGAAATTAATAATTTGCTTTAAGCATTTGGAGAAGAGATTCTAAAAAACCAATTGGCAAAATGACATTAGAACAAAGCTGAATCATTTGTTTATCTTGTTACCAAATCCACCGCAACAATTTATCAAGGGATCAAATGACTTTTTCACCTTGATATGGCAATCAAAAGTGGATAAACTTAAGAGAGAGATTTCGAATTTATTATTTTCTAAAGGTGACACCATTATGATAGATACTTATATAAGTATATTAGCTTTGAAAATAATATCAGTTTGTAACATTCTTCTAACAGAAAATTTGACAATTTGCTTGAATATGAAATATGCCAGATTACATACCTGTTCCAGGATATATAAATGTCATAAATGTCATAATATTATATAAAAAGACCAAAAAATGATTTTGGGCATGATCATTTAGTGGCTTGAAAACTGGTGATAGATAAAAATATACCCCACACAGAACTTAGAAGAAGACCTTATGCAAATATATATATATATATATATATATATATATATATATATATATATATACACACACACACACACACACACACACACACTGTGCAGCAAGACAGGTTCTCTGCATAAGACGAAGATTAATGATCCAGATATGACCAACACTAACTTTGGTTTCATTTTCCTGCTACAGCGTTGCCTCCTGAAATACTCAATATGGATGAAAGCTTACAAACATTATAGACTGAGGCACTTGCATCTGGAAAAGAAAAAGTCTACAACATTAGAGTGATGATTGTAGGGCACCAAGGCACAGGAAAAACTTCACTCACTCAACGCTTGCTTGGAGAACAAGTCAAGGAAAATGAGATGGAATCAACAGAGGGAATTGATGTACATACCAGGTGTTGTCAGATAGATCACACCACGAAAGAATGGACAAGGAAAGATAAGACAGGTTTGTATGTTATAACAGAATCAGTCATATATGAAAGCAAGACTGAATCTGACTCTGTTCAAAGAACTACTACTTCAGTACCAAACCATATGAGATTATAAAACTGAAAACAAACTAACAATTATAAATGTACAAAATTCAAGACTTTAAAGCAAACCCTTTATAAGTTTACAGTAATTGAAGCTGCTGAAATACATTTTCACTTATGAATGAATTTACTCAGTTCACTTATATTTGGTCCTCTACTACATAGTCCTGATGCCAATATTACACATTCACCCTCTACTAACTAATTTAGTATAATTAAACTTGTGTAATTAAATTGTATTGCTTTAATTATGTAGGAATTTCTTTTTTCAGTCTTCTGTATTAGCTCTAATAGAATAGAATATGTTATGTACTCTTGATGCTTAAGTAAAACATTGTGTATATCATAGCATGGTACACTACGTTATTTTAATTTAAATCACACTGCAACTTACTGTATTGTGATTTCTGGCATTGCCTTGCATTGCGTTGATTTTTTGCATTGCTTTCCAATATATTGCTAAATTTTATTTCAAGGCATTCTGGCAGAGAAGCACCGACTGTAACGTAATATTAAATATTTTCCTTCAGGAAAGCAAACCTCTAGTACAGAACAGTATAATGATATAGCATCAACTTAAGAAAAGAATTTCATACTATGGTATAGTGTTGGCAGCATAGCAACAAAGCATGACATAATATGGGGCAATTATCCTGGAAACAATATCCCTAATGCAACCAAAACACATACTTAAACTGATATGAATAAAATATTAAAATCATCATCACATAAATATGCATATAAATATAGCTGAATTAATAACAAAGGTTTAGAGTGAGTTATTATTCCAATTTGTGTAGAAATGGAGTGAAAAGGAAAATATATTTGACGCTTATTGTGATAACACTGGTTTTGATTGTAACAGTGTTTCTGGGGCGTTAGATGTTTTTTTTTTAAATAAAAACCTGGCTTCCATTGGTTTTGTACATTTGAAGCCAAGTATCCAGTCACAAATATTCAGAAAGTTTGAGCGATACAAACAGCAGTGGATTTTTTCTCAAAAGGGTCAAGCTTCGGAATAGGTTTGGGTCACATAAATGCCTGAAAAGAACTAGTTAGCCTTTTTTTTCAGCTCAGTTATTTGAATTTTAACTAGTGCTTTGATAGTATTTACACACCAAACATTACATCCATTATTCATATTGGAATCAAATAATTATTTTCTTAATGATAGACGTTCCCTGGAAAAATACCTGTTTTCACATTGCTTAGTTTTCTAGCAGTCTCTAATAACCAAATATAAACATATGAAAGGGATATGCTGAGTAGCTTCATATCCTCAAGTTTGTATTCAAAGGGTAAATATCGAACAAAACTGCACAACTACCCACAAAACAAAGATTAACATAATGTATTCTGTTACGAGCTGTCTTACACCTTCAAGTTCTCAATTGTTTATATGTTTATCCTTCTGCCATAAGGCAGATTATATTATTATGTTCATCCTCGTGAATGTATGTTATTATTTTCATTGTATCAATTATTTTTCGACAAAATGCATTGATGGCTTGCATAAGGTGTAAGGAAGAACTCTATTGGTTTGGAGTCTAAAGGTTAAAGTTCACTGTGACTCAAATAATAAAAATGTTCCTCATGCAGTAACATTTTTCCTACATTACAAAGAACAAAGAAACTTTGTTGATACCTTGTGCTTGAGGAAACAAAGAAGACTTTTCATTTGGGGTGAAAAGATCAAAAGGTTCAATGCTACTAAAGGTAAGTAGAAATACGTTTTCTACATAAAAGAAACCGTTAGTTCTACATCACATACCTGACCCAGACCTTGTGGATAGATGCCCTTAGGGTAAAAGAGTAGCCTGTAGAATTAGGGGTCTGAAAAGAAAAGGTTTAGATAACTGTGACTGAAAGGGGAAGAAACAATTTCTGGAAATAATGTCTGATGGCTACATAGTAGACTACTGAACATGGGATGGGCATTTAGTGTCCTATCAAAGATAATCTTGTTCTTTCTTACTATTTAATAATTCATTATTTCTGATTCTTTTTATTTTATAATATGTTTAATATTTTCTCAGATGACTGTTCCTTCAATGTTCAGCGAATAGCCTGCATACTTAACAAATACGCGCGTCCACAAAACAATATGGATGTAATTGAAGTTATGATGCCTGACCCTGTAAATGCTATATCCCCTATGATAAAGTCAGAACCTTCCCCTGGTGACACAAAAGTAGTATTGTCAACTTTGGATGGAGACATGCAAAGCATACTTTATAAACATACATTCAGTCAGGGCGAAAAACCTGGCCGTATTACAGAGGAGAGTGGTGATGTACCACTCTCTCATTTAGCTGATGAGGAGCAAGCAGTAAAGATACAGAATGAAACAGAGGAAGAATGTTTCCAGAGAAAATTCAGAATTTTGTTGAGAGAGCGAAATCCTTGCCCGTCCCAAAGAGTGGAATATCTTATGTTAGTCTCCTAGATTTTGCTGGCCAATCCATTTTCGTCACAATGCATCAGGCCTTTATGTCCTGGAGAACATTATACCTGCTTGTGACAGATATGAGCTTGCCGCTGACAGATGCAGTTGAGGAGGGGACATGTAGCCTTGATGTGAGTGGAAAAAGAACCTGCGGTATACAGGGTAAGACCTAACAATTTACTGAGATTATCAGTTTGTAATTACTGTTTCATTGGAAATTTACTATGAAACAGTGTTTATTGGAAAGTAATTCATCATAGCATTCTTTTTGACAGTTATGTCATTAAAACACACATTGAATGGGAGGATACTATTTCCAATATGATGATAATAATAAAATAATAAATATAATGGTCATTATTAGTATTATAATCATCATCTTGACTTCTCTTTTCCAGAACACGTCACGTTTTGGTTAAATTCAGTTCATTCGCACGTCCTCATACCACAAGATGAAATAATGCAAAGAGAAGAAAAGAAAACTAAATGTGGAGAATGTGGAGCAACTGTTCAGGGAGCCACTGGGAATCATCCATGTGTAATTCTTGTAGGAACGCACTCTGATAAAATTCCAAAGGTAGAACACATTTTCCTTACGTAAAGTTTAATAGCAACATTATTCGCCAGTATACATCTAGATGAATCTGTTGTGTCTTACAATTTGTTACTACGAATTAACGCAAAAAAAGCCATGTACATTTATTGTATTCAACTGCACCATGATTTCAGTAATCAGCATAATAATAAATAATGATTAAAAACAATACACCATGTGAAGGATATACAGATATTTCAGTCAAGTAACGGAAACATTAATATAAAACAACAAAAGATTGAAATATATTAGTAATTCGAATATGATTCTGATGTCGATCGTGTAAAGTAACATTGCTGGATAATTACACTGGTTAATTCATTTCAACCTAGTAAGTAGTATTACTCTTCATTTTGCTAAATGTTATCTATGGGAGACTTAAATTGTGCTATTTTCTACTATTTTGTAGGATTTACTAGACCAGAGAAAGAAGGCATATTTTAATGCCATAAGGAATGTCTTGAAGAACAGTCCTCTGATTCTTCAGATTGCCGACGAGGACTTTGCCATTAGTAATTTAGGATCTGATCCCAGTATAGATGCATTGAAGTCTAAAATACTTGAGGTAGCTTAAAAGCAGGTGTGGTGGGGACAAGAAATTCCCGCTCGATGGATACCTCTCTCAAAAGCACTCATGGAGAAAAGGAATAGTGGAATTAAGGTGTGTGTATAGATATAGATATATATATATATATATATATATATATATATTTCAGGGCAGACTTCAATATAAATGTTGGTTAAATCAAAGTTTGTTTTCGACTCAGTGAACATACATTTACCTGCATTTGCTTATTTAAGGTGTACATCAATCCAATAACTGAAGAACTGTATTACTTTGTACACCTTTAGTATATTTCAAGAGGCTTATATATATATATATATATATATATATATATATGCTATATATATATATATATATATATATATATATATATGATACTCCAGCCATAGCTGTTTAAAATGAATTCCAATGTGAATAAAAACCTAACAGCTTTTTACGAGTTTTGTCAAACAAATAGAAAAACATTTTTCCAGGACCTAAAAGCAGCTAAACCGCAAAAAAGGATGTAAAGAAATCTATAAGAGAATTTGGTTTCAAGTGTGAAACAATTTGGAATTATATCACGCAGGAAATTGCAATGGGTATCCGAACTGCGTTTCCTAAAAATGAAGTGGTAATGTTAATTGAATATTAAACATATTATTAAACTTGGTTTCCGGACAACATGCTTAATGAAGCTTCAGCCACTGTTCTGATGACATGAAAATACATACTTAGAGGCATATATTGCATGGGCCTCATGCAAAAGTCAAAATGACATTGGAATGGTTTCTTGCTGTTTTAAAATGCTGAAAAATTAGATTTGTTGCTGCAACAGTGATTTAATGAGCCCGTTTTGAACCATGGTCAAGCAGAAGTGTTTGTAAACACGGAGTATGGGGTTAAAAAGTCTTACCAAATACTGCTGTTGAATTAAAACATTTATGTTAGAAATAAACTACATAATGTACAGTGGAAAAGTTTTTCATCTCGTTTTCTAGACGATGTCATGCTCAACTGACTTAAATATTTACATTCTGATGGAATCCAAATGTAATCTCAGACTTTTATTTATGTATATCTCTGCGCTTATCTGCAGGTTATGGATTATGATGAGGTGAAAAGCCTCAATGAGGCCCTTCAAGTCAGCATTGAAAAGCCAGAGGAACTTGATCTGTTTCTCAGGTTTGAACATGATATGGGAAACATCGTATTCTTCAAGTAAGTAGCATGATTAGTCTAACTAACCAAAACCTTTAATTTTATGGACACTATATTTCAAAGATTAGTGATTACCTTCAATATCATATCCAAGTTCTGGACATAAATTATATTTTGTACACAGCCTAAAGAACACGAAAAAAAAGACACGTCAACTAAGGAATGCTTCATCTTACTAAAAATGAACAACCCTACCATATCTAATCCTCAGTTTCAGAGACAATTCATTATACCTTTAATTTATTTCGATCTTGATTAATTATTATTTTAACAAATAATAAATTAATAATTTATTTAATAATTAATTATTAATTTATTTTCGATCTTGTTCTACTTAATGATTATTAGTAGTGTGTAATGTTTATATTAGGTTATGAAATAAGATGTGGAGAATTTCTCCTATACACTGTTTACAATTCGAGCAATTAAATTCCATTAAACACTGCTGATTACCATTGGATAGAGACATTATAATTATTGTTAAGTAAAGAGTTTGCACCATAAAAAGACTCGAGCAATAGTATCGAAGTGTCTAAATAATTCTGCTTTGTAAGTAAAATAAATGGATGATATGCAAAATAGTTTTAATGACATATGAACATTTCTCATTATTCACTTATGTTTTTAACATGTCAATATGAACAGTTATACACCTAAATTTAGTCATTAAGATTCTATTATGTATCTAATCGGTGATGTACCAAAAACAGTAATCATTTTTCCATTTAAAATAATCATGTGGTTCAGACTTTTCAGGTAATGTAATGCCAGGTATTGGTAGGACATAACAATGACAAAACCTCATAAAATGTTATATTTGATATAGCAATTACAACTTTTAAACAGTGTTTCTCTGCATACACAGCTTCAAGGGCACCACAGATCTTTCTACTAGGGTTACTTAATAATCACTGGGTTGACACTTTTGAATTTGGTCTAGGTCTCTTCCTTCCAGAAGAACATATTCAACTGCAATACAACAGACATGGAACTGTCTATATA
Organism: Megalonaias nervosa; assembly: GCA_016617855.1. Classification (NCBI taxonomy): domain Eukaryota; kingdom Metazoa; phylum Mollusca; class Bivalvia; order Unionida; family Unionidae; genus Megalonaias; species Megalonaias nervosa. Next base: position 40,163 of record JAECUM010093593.1, on the reverse strand, counting down.
AGCATGTCTACTGCCAATTCTTTCTACATTAAAAATGCACAGATGAAAAATTTTATCATATCTGTGAATTAAACAACCTTTTCAACTGCGTCTTCAAATGATGAGTAAAACCTTTGAACATAAAATTAAGCAAGTGTCTTATAAGTTTGCTTTATTTGCAAATATTGATTTAGTGTAACTTAGTTTACCTAGCTTTCATTTGTTTATAACTTGGAAAATGCATCGATGCACAAATAGCTGTTACTTTTCTCCTTTCAATGCATCCTCCAATCATGTTTGGAAGCTAAACTCTGTTGCCTCCTGCATCTACCCCTTCCAAAAAAAGAACAACAATCTGTCATTTTGTCTATCTACCATATAGACAAATGGAAGAATCTCTTACCTATTACCTCCCCTTGACCACAGACAGGCGGCACCAGTTTTAAGTTCTCATTCAGTACTATCTACATAGTCCCGTAAAACCTCACTAAACCCTTTCAGTAACCAATTTCAAACCATGTATGCAGAAAGTCTATATAATATAGTGTATTAGGGATTTTGCTACATCTAGTAAACATTTTACTTTTTTAACTTTTAATCAATATTTATTTCCTTATTTATATTTTTGCAGCTCTGAACTTCGCTTATTCTGATCTATTTTTTGTGTGTTGCAGATTGTTATTCTTGCTCACTGCATATAGATTTCCTATTGTGTAAATAATGATTGTTGTGATTGTGGTTTGTGGACATGTTTGGGCTGTTAATCACCTATTTTTCCTTCATGTTCGATCATAAAGTCTTGATCATGACCGAGGTTATATTATTTATTTGCCAGTGGTGCAACAGAGGTTAGTTCATGGCAGAAATTCCTCTGATAAAGCTCCAATCTGACATCCTGGTATGTTCTGACTCCATTTCATACAGTTGAGGAACCCACATACTGCCATGCTTCGAGATGGTAAGCGGTAATTGGATTCCAGAGGAAGCACTGCTGCACATCACCCTATTGAAAATAATAATGGAAATCATCGCTTTTCATTTTTGGAAGGACCAGTTTTACTTGAATTAGTTGTTATCATGTTGAACAAGGTGGTGATAGTGGTCTACCTTATTAAACAGGGGAGGTGGGAAGACCAAATTGCCCGATCTGTGTATTCTGTTATAGAACTTTCCTGCGCTGGTGCTCTCACTTAACTATACCCATACAAATCAGATACAATCAGGCCAACTAGCTGTCAAAAAAGGGCTAGATCCTTCGTACCGAATGATCCATTCATCAGTTGGGTCAACAATCTACTCGATCAAGCAGCATACATGTCCAGACAAGTCCCAGTGAAGAATAACCTACAAGGGCAATAGTGGGCACACAAATTTTATCTCAGTCATCTCTGTTTGGACGTGATCCTCCTTCATGTCTTGCACTTGTAGGCATAGCTATGCAGCAAATGAAAGTTCAGCCTTGATTATGGAATTTCGCGAGATAGAAGGCCCATTACTTTGATGTCATACAAATTAAAGTGACCCATGTTCAATGACTGGTGCAAAGTGAGCAACATCATCATTTTGAGCCCCACAGTTGGCTGACTTCCTTTTCTGGATGTTCTAGTAGAAACAGTTACACCCAGTTCCAATCAAATAATTTCTAAAACCATTGACCATCATGGCATGGGAGATGTTCATCATAATAAAGACACATCATAAACGCCAGTCAATATTTACTTGAATAGGTTTTAAGAAAAACCTCATTCTGTTTCCCAAATGGAACCGCTGGTGCGTTCTGATATGGCACAATTCAGACCAAAACAAGCCTTTAGCCAGAATGACGCTGAAGCTATTATTGTACAAGACATACTTAGCTTCGGCATGCAGGTGAACTAGTTACATGCTTTTCAATGGCCCTGAATTATAATCAGTTCAAATTAGATCTCTAAAGATGTGGTCAAGCTTTGTAGCTAAATGTATGCTGCCATGAGTGTTAAATCAGAATTGTCATGGGTTTCTTCGCTTCGTTTGATCGGTTGAGAGAAGCAACCACAAAAGATGCTGTCCGTTCCCTCAAGCATTACTTGAAGCACACAGAGAAAAGTCATGGAACAAGAAATGTTTCATTCATCCAGTGATGGCCGGGAAAGAGGATATCGCTTCTCAAGCCCAAACATCGTAGTTGAAGTCAGTTTTACATTCTGAAGTCTCAAAAACTTCGATTCGATTTCATTTCATGATCTGAGACATAATAAAGCTGTTGGTGCACATACAGAGTCAACCTTTACAATGTTTTATCTTTTGGATGTACCTTTGCAGAGATAAGATTTGAATCTGGTGGGTCCAGTCGCTGCTGAATATAAGATCACCAGACCCAACTGACTTCAGCAAAACCTATTCACGGACAGCAGTTTATCGCCTTTGCTGGACGTGTCCATAAAATGTATCGGTAATACTGTAATAGACCTGAGGGCTCTAAAGCTGTAATATGATGGATGGGGAGGATGGTTTTTCTTTGTCATAAATTTAATATGTTGTTCATGTCAATGAATATATATAAACTGCTGAAAGAATGAATTTGAACATCGTAATGTATTAGAAATGTATAGATCGCGACTTACCTTGATATCTGTATTAAACCGTTCATGTTGTGTGTCAAGTGTGATTGCCGGTCATGTGGTAACAAATATCATTGAGTTCAACCTCGCACATCGTTAAATACTCACAAAATCTTCTGGAATCTTATTTTATATGAATTTGTCACACCCAGAAATATGTTTATCACACTTAAATTTCCATCCAAATCATCATTTGAATAGCACTAAGCTCGATGACTCCAACTGCTGACATCACAAAAAAACGTCTGCAGGCAAGATGGCCGACACTAGATCACATGACTGGTTCCACACAGTAAATTTGTCAAGTTCACATTTTTGATTAAATTTTACTTGTTGATTGTAAATGCTGGCCTTCTTTTATACGGTTATTAGTATGTTTTGAATATTTAATAGTGTAATCTTCATTTTTATGCTGGTCAATATATTTTCAATGTTATCAGCGTTCATTGGTAGTTGTGTACTCTTCACCCAAGCTTAACAGTCTTGGTTATGACTTCAAGTATGCTGACGTTTGACGGACACGACATAATATGTAATGTGTATATATTTGCTAATGACAGTGCAAACGGACAAGTGATGATAGTTAAATTGTATATTTACCCTCAGTTTGTGTCGCTGGTTGTAGAGTATCTGTTCGGCACTATCAGACCTGTTCGGCATTCCGGACAAGCAATGATTGGTTAAATTTATGTCACATGACTATTTTCCGAAGAGTATAAAAAGGAGTGAAATTCAAAATTTGGCAGATAGCTGTCAACATTAGCGCCTCTATCAACATCTCTCCACCAAATAAAAAGAACACTGTATTGAGGTTGTTATAATTACAACTTTATTGAATGACATTTAGAAGCACATAGATACTTATAAAAATAAGACTGTAACAAGATAACCGAGATGGATTTAGGATTTATAACAGAAAACTTTTGATGGTGACAATGTTTATTGTTGCATGACTTGAATGAGAAAAGAATATTGATTAATACGTGCGTGTATAAGATCCAAATATTGGACAAGTTAACATAATACGCACGAACCTAAAAATGCAGCAGATATAAATACAAATAAATGACCTTACACAGTACAGTCAAACCCACTTATCTCAACCTCGGTTATCTCGACAACCCGTATATGTTGAACGTTTTGGTCCAGTTCCGAAAAAATCCTTCTTTGTTATGCTATTTTTTGCCCGCTTATCTCGACCTCTGTTAAGTCGATAACCCGGTTATGTCAGGCATAAGTTCCGGTCCAAAGTAACATGTGGACCCACTTAATTCGACGAAATGCAACTTTTTAACATCAATCTCGCAGAAATTATACAAGAAATGGTCAGCAAAAGCGATCGATTTTCACACACAGTTTTGGTCAGTTACGGCATTAGTCACATGTTTATTTTGTATTCTTTCTATTTTTGGTTCGTAAGAGTAGCTTAATCGATTAGTTTATTAAGAATATATCATGTTCACTACATAAAATATTCAAGGATTCACAAAGACAAGAGTGCACAAATTACAATGTAACTTTATTTTACGAAAATGCAGAATCTTAGTCGTACAAAGATAAAGGTGAATGATTCACCGTTAATTTTGTACGATAAAAAGAATGACGTGTTTTACTCATTAGTAAAAATGATGTATTCACTCAAATAGTGAAAACTGACGTATTTTACTCAAATAGTAAACTGATGAATTGACTGAACAGATATCATACAAAATATCTTTACACTCCCAAAACACTGGGTATAACAAAACCCCAAAATGTGCCCATGGCTAAAAGATTACATGCATGGAGTAACACAAAACACTCCCATTAATATCACACTTGGCTACCAGTCACACTGGCCAATCAAGCAAATCAGCATTATAGGTAGTCAGCGACCACCATTCAGTTCCTTGGTCAATCAAGCAATCAGCGCCCATCAATTCGGTCAACAACGCCCGATCACCTGCTACTCGACCAGCAACGCTGTTCACTCAGCTTTACGGCTGCTATGGTTCAGCTTTACAGCTGCTATGTCAACTCCTTATGGTTATCTCTGTAGCTGGTACCACGTCAACTACGATCAGCATGGATCACTCTGATCAGCTGAAAATACATCTAACACCGTGTACTATGCATGCACAGGTATATGCGATAACACGTAATGATGTTACATATGGTAGGTTAATACAATTTACATTTCGGTACAACATTACAAAACAATAAACAGGTTCAGAAGTGAACCTGTATCTGGTAAGATTCCTATGGTACTAAACATTTCTTAATAAAATGCAACTTTACATTGCTAATTTAAATCTCTTGCTAAGTCACAAACACAAATGGAAAATATTTGCGTTATACCACGCAAGCCAAAGCTACAAAGAAAACGTACAAAAATAAACGTGGTAGTACAATAGCTATAACTTACAACATACATAAGAAATAATATACATAAGAAATTAATAAATAACTTACATACCTCTGCAGCTGAAGATGTGCAAGTCCCTAAGTAGACTGCTTACTGACAAAACATTCCGTAATGTGAAGATATCACTTTACTGTGAGGCATTTATATACAGACGATGTAGCCATGCTAGATGTCAATCGGTTTTTCCCATCGAGAGCACTTTGCACATGTGGCGGGGATGAACCGAACTCACTATTTCAAAATATTGTACAATATACATAAATCACCCTCGGGTATCATTGTACACAAAAAACAAAACCCGAGTACAAGTATTTAATAAATAAATGGATTTATACAATTCCGTGACAAAGACAAGTCTACGAATTTTAATTTCCTTATTCTCAAAAATAGACTGGAATTACATATATATAGTACAACAATAGGAATCAATTCAATTCAAACAAATTCAATTCACTGCTATTCATTCAAGCTTAATATAAAAGTAATATTGTGCCACATAAATAAGCAGCTATCTCCCGCCACACTAAGAAATTAGGGCTAACTTTCAAAATACTTACTCCGTGGGTTGTCCATTTCTTGTTGAATAATTATGTTAAGGTAATGAAGGCCAGCATATTTTACCATTTGTGTATTGCATATGTTACACGTAATCAAACACATACATTCATGTTTAAGTCATATTGCTTTTGTTAAGCATCTTATCACAATTTCATATTCAAATTTAAAAAGGTCCTGACTTTGAGCATTTCTTTAAATTTATTATTATATTTACACAAGTTAGCCCATAACCCCCAAATCTATTACAATAGAGTTCATTAATTTTCTTTTTATCCGGGTATAGCTGTCACGGATCATGTGACTGTCGGTTCTTTTCCTGTCAGGTTTGATAGCGCTTATGTTTCATATAGCATTTCCTGCCATTTGTATGAATTTAATGTGGAACAGATAATTTTAATCTCACAGAATGGGGACAATCAGGGAAACTTTTATAAACTATTTGTTTCATGAGGAGGGGCATGACACCTCTCTTCTGTACTCCTGCTCGAAAATTTCCCACCCACCCTACACCACTACCAACAAGAATACTTTTTGCCTAAAATTAATTTCTAATTATTGTGTACAAATTTTACATGCACTATGGTAAAGGATAATTCAGGTCTGAATAAAGATTTTCATTCGAGATTAAATAGAGCTATTATGATATGACCATAAACATTTTAATAAAATTGTGACAGACTTTTGAAATGACTATAGTGCACATGCCGAAATATCTCATATCATGTCCTATGTGGTTATCTCTAGTATATCTCAATATATACTGTGTATCTTTTCAGCACTGAAAGGCTGAGAAAGAAAGTTGTGCTTGATCCAGAGTGGCTCATCCATGGCGTGAGAACCTGGATAACATCTGACCAGGTCATAAAGAGGCATCCAGAACTCTCAGCACAATGGTTTGCTTTTAAGAACACTGGAAGGCTCACAAGTACTCTTATAGGTACCATAAATAGTAAATAATTATTTTGTTATGTAGATCCTTTCTTACTCCATCTATGCGAAAGTAAAATTGATCAAGAAGAGACGGAAGTGTACTAAACATTTCCAACAGCAAAAACTAATGTGAGTTTTGTTTCGTCCTCCAAAAAATATAATGTACTCAGTTACAGGAATTAATATCATTTTGAAGTAGTAACTTGAACTTAGCTAGTCAAAGACAAAAATGACCTGTGGCTTGGCCCTGTGTCCATCGTGTGTCATGTCAGCAATTACTTGTATGTACTATGTATGCCGTATTTACCAACATTTTAAATAAAACAAAATTGAATAAATTTCAATGGTAACTTTCTCTCAGTCAGGTTTGATATTAATGAGCTGATATAAGTTCAGACTGACTGACTTTTAGAAGTGCAATAGCTGTATTTATAAACAGATTTTGATAAAACTTTTCTATATGAACAAGAGAAGGGACAAGTTCAATAACCAGCAAAAAAGAAATGCTTTGTTTAGCTTTGATGAGTAAACATTGTGGATGTACCAGAAGATTTATTTATGAACGAGGTTTTAATGACTCTCCAAAGAGTTCCTTAACCAGCTAAATAGGCACATATTGTTGAGGTCAACTAGGCTTTGATTTGATGATGAGGATACAGTATATATTTTTATTAATGAAGCGATTTTGATGAAACTTGTACTCGGTCACTATTGTATTTAGCAACTGAGACCTGCATATGTGACATAAGAGATCTCAGGACCACCATGACATCGTGTCTTCTTTGTCATGAGTTTGATTAGTTCTTGTGGAAATTGTATAATTTCAGATACACTTTGGGCATCACACTCTGAAATTCTTCAGCACAAAGAACACCTTTTGGACGTAATGGAATTTCACAGCACAAAGAACACCTTTTGGACGTAATGCAGAAGCTGAATATGATTGCAAAGCCATTGCATAAAGAAGAAGTAAGTGGAGACGTACACTGTCTTTGTCTATTTCTTGTGTGTGTTTCATGCATAAATATTACTTCTCATTATCAGTTTGTAAAACTTACACTTGAACATAACACTTGGTATAATTGAACAAAAATGGTACATTGAAGGCTAAAGTCCTCAATATAAAACGTTCTGTTGAAGTATAAGTATGATTGACAATATACCAGGTACAAAACAGAAAAAATGTGATTTATACCTAGGCAAATAGGTAAAATTAGGTAAAGACAGATACTGTTTATATTTTGTGGATTAATAGGCTGCAAAACAAAGTATTTGAAGCACTGTGATCCAATTGCTGTAAATTGTCCAAACATGGTTATTCACTTCCAGACAATATCCTGTCCAATGCAGTGGAAAGCATGGCTAAGCTCTTCAGACAAGATGTACAGTTTAACATTGATTCGCTCTTATTGATTACTGCTTGTCTCCCAATTATTTTTTGTGTCACTTTTTACAATGTCCACATACCTATATATAAAACAAGTTTCACAAACATGATGCTAAAAGAGAAGAGTTAGAGAAATAAGAAAGAAACATCATCAAATTTATTCTAATATAATGATAATTACAAAGGCATTCAAAATAACTAAATTATCTTCTGTAAAGCAAAATTAAATGTTATTAAGAGAAAAGGTGAGGAATAGGGGAAATACAAGAGGGAGAAAGTTTATTTTAAGACTTAATTGTCGATACGTGAGTGCCGCTATAGCAATAAGTAAAATGTCATACGTAAATCCCAGTACAATCAGAGAGCATTAAAGATTCATAACGGTCCAGCAGACAATTCAATCAATCAGAGTCCTTGTAATTGATATTAAATTATATGTGCGTACATGCATTTAAATAATATATGGAGACAATGGGTAGACAAAGCCTGTGTAAGACTACAAAGAGAAAGAATCAGCTAGACAGCCTTGCTGCCCAGGTATGTATTAATAATCTTCGATATCTGGTAATTGGTAATGTTGGAATGTGCAAGCATCAAAGTACAGTGTTTCTGCCTCGAATCTATTACTAAATGATGTCATCAAGGTACCATCTCGAATCCATCTCTAAATGACGTCATCAAGGTACCATCCTGAATCCATCACTAAGTGACGTCTCATATTGTTCTTGTAATATTATTTAAAATAGCAAATTGGAAATGTTATATTGCTGTTGTGAGTCAATTATTTAATGTTGTATTGTTGTTTAATTTCTGTTTAAATAAACCTTGCTAGTAACAAAGGGAGCCTCTTGTTTTCTCAAAAAAGATTAATGTTTAGATATGCATGTACTGTCTGACAAGGACTTACTATTCAAATGGTGCATTCCTATCAAATAGCTCAGTTACGAGGATGCAATAACTTTAGTGCCTTACAAAAATTGAATAACAGTAGCATCTGTATCAAAAGCAACAACAACAATAAAATTAACAGTCTTGACTACATCAATCAAAATACTGAAAACTTATTGTGTAAAGTAGGGGATTATGTTATTATTATTATTATTATTCCTCATTTTTTTGGGACATTCTAAATCAGATATTTTCGGTATCAGAGTAATTATGTTTCAAGTAACAAAAGACATTACCGTAATATTCAACAGATCTTACTGTGTTTTTACTGTGTTTTCATAACATGTATGGATTTATTTTATGTCCCTGAACGCTCTTACTATTCATTTGCAATGAGGATGGAAGACCTGTTTTACGTATTAGAGTTTACATAGTTAGAATGAAAATGAAAAGTTTTCAACTCAGAATCTTTTTTTTCCCTAAGCTCATATTGTTGCACATCATGATGATGATTGTGTTGGTGGTGGTTTCTCGCCTCTTCTTTGTTATTATCTTGATAGGAAAGATTACTGTCATCATAAATATTATATGGTAATCATAACATACACACGCATTCATGCATAATGATTTGATCTAGTTTTGATTTTCATAAGGTTCATATTCTCTAGATACGAGATTGTCATAGGTATGACTTAAAATCTATAAATCTGACCCAATGCTATTATTAGTCTGTAATATACAAATTTAGATTTAGCTATTTAGGCAACAGTCTAAAAATTATTATTTTCTCTCTTTCTTAAAAGCTGTAACCATCTGGGGTATTTTTTCATTCCTTTACTAGTTTACCTAAATCCTGTTGCAAGGAAAGAATGCAAGATGATATTCGAATTGTATATCAACTTTAATGACTTAATGCTATACATGTGTTGTCTCTTTATTAACAAACTTTCAAGTGGTATGAAACAGAGCTAGTTAATTAGGCTTTCTCTACGTAGGATCGATTAAGCACAAGTTATTCCAGATTATACCAATGCACTCTTGACAGTTAAGAAACTGGTGTAATATGGTCGTGTATGGTAGAGGAAGCAGAATAAAATGGATATAACTGCAGGCCTTGGATGGGTGATTGATAATACTTGTACATGCCGAACTTTGGTATTGAACTCGATACCACAGAGGAGCTACCTAAGCATAATACCACTACACTGTTCAGTCCACATATTCAAGCTGGGTGTGACAACATTGTTTTACTGCTAAGAAGTTGTATAGCTTTATTAAATGTTTGACATTTACGATAACTTGGCATGGACTGTGGCTGATTATTCCATTCATTTAAAATTGAGTGAATCATTAGAGTATAAAATTATTTTGCCTCAGGAAAAATATTACTGGGTACCCTGCATGGTCAGCACACCTGCACCTGAGGATGTGATGAAACTTCAACAGAATAAAGACACAACTAAGACATCTACACTGTGCTTCCGTTCCAAGACAAACTTCATCCATGTCGGAGTGTTCCATTGCCTTCTTGCCACATGCTTGTCTAAATGGACGCCAGCGAGGGAAGGAAATACATATCTCCTCTTTCGAGGACTTTGTGTATTTGATCTTGATGAGCAGCAACAACTGCTACTTTCACTAAATGACTTCATCATCCAGGCCACAGTAATCCGATTCACCCGAAAAGGACAAATCCCAGATCTCCATTTGTGTATGACTATAAGGAATGACCTGTACAATGATCTGTCTGAGATTTCCGACTGTTTGTGTCCAGGTTGTGAGTTTGAGATCTGCATCAAATGTAAAGAATCATCAGCACTGACTAATGAAGGTTTGCATACGATCAATACTTTGCGAACTAAGGATGAATTAAGATGCAATACGCACAAAGAAGCTCACTGCGTGGAGTCAAGGGAACTTTTAGGATTCTGGGAGGTAACTTTCCTTAACACAATATATTTCAACTGTTTTAAGTAACGAAAAATATCTTCAATTTTAAAGAGTCCTGTGAATGTTATTATTACAAAATGGTGTTGTCCTAATATGCTTGAAAACCTAGAATTTTAAACATCCTATATTCATGTATGCATCAACACTTGGAATCAGTGAAATTAATATGAAAAGTGGGGACCACACAATACAATATCACCTTTACCAAATGTTATATTAAGCAATAGAAAAATGTTATAAAATTAAAAGTTTGTAATCATTGTTCAAAATTTGAAGTTTCCCAATGGATGCAAACGTCTCGAAAATAAAATTCTGATTCAGATTCTATTAGTTTCAGATATATCATCTTCTATAGGAAAATTAAAATTGTATCCTAAATGGGGGTTGTGGTTGGGCGGTAATCGGACTATCATTTATCCAATGAGTTTTCTACAGATGCATAAAACTTTAAGCCCTTAATTATAACATTCCAGTCGCAGTTCAATGCATATGCTGATTGCACCATACACATTTTTAGTAACTGAAATATTGTCTCGTACCTATTTTATTACACCTATTTTATTACACCTGTTATATGCTCTACATTTTTAGGGTTTTAAGCCTGTATAAGGGATTTTTATTCATTCATTTATTATTCTTGCGTTGTGTCAACGTTTACATTTTTCCTAGAAGAGGTGTTTATTTTTATATGGTTTAGCTGTAGTTTATTTATAAGAGGTTCCCATACATACTGGTTGCATCCTTCCTCACACCAGTGATTCAATGCATGTAATTGGGTTTTTTTTATGTTTCTATCCTTCAGATATTCTCTGAGCTCAGATTACTTGCTTTATAGTTTGTACTCGGTCTTTCTAGCGTAAATCTTATGTTCATTTTCTTTCTATATTTTATTCTGTTATCCAGGAGGACAACTACAGAGAGAGTGAGTATTTATAATTCATATCCTATTAAACTTTATGAACAGGGTATCCTAATGCCAAATTTATTCTGGGATGCTTTTAACATCAGAGTCATCTGTTCTACTTAAAGATAAAATTCTACTATTAAATGTGAATTTTCTTTCTGTTAAAAGAAATATTCCTCCTGAATGTTTTGTTGAAAACATATACTGTATGCTTTTACATCTGCATAAATCTGTTGTGATGAAAATCGAACGTCAACACATTAAATACATTTGAGTTGAAAATAATTATAAACTTATTTGTCTGAATATCTAATTCTGTACTCATTCGTATTCTTCATCAGCAGGAATTCCACCTTTACTAGGGATACTATATTCACTTGAATAAATTGAAAAGGATACCTTTTCATATTGCTTATTAACTCTTGGGTTATGTACAGGGTACTACTGAAAAGTCAGGTAATCATCAGGAGTGGTAAATGAGGTGAAGGGAACTTGAGACTGTACAACAATCCACTAAATCTGAAGAGAGAGAGAGAGAGAGAGTGATTTGGATTTTTAACGTAGCTTTAAAAAAAATTTCAGTCATATCGCTATGATGTCTGAAGTGTGGCAGTTTATAGTGATGTCTAGCACTGGGGCATCATGCCACAGACATGTAGCATCATGTCCCATCCAGTCACATTATCCTGAAACCAGACCAAGCAGTCCTAACACTACCCTCTTAATGCTGAGCACCTAGCGAGGCAACTGTTAGTACCATTTTCATCAGTCTTTGGTATGACTCGGCCGGGGTTCGAACCCGCTACAACCCGCATCCGAGGTGGACGCTCTAAACCACCAGGCCACTGGAACGGTTTCTGAATTAATAATAATTTAAATATAATCCTCACACACTTTTGAATGTAACTCTCTTTCTGGTTGTCAACAAGCATTGCAGTAATAAAAAACAGGACATAGTGCCAATAATATCTGATACATTTTTGCATTTCTGACATCATGACTTCAATGTGAAGTGAGAACAAATAAATACTACTACAACTCATGTTGTGGGCAAAATGTTTCAAAGACCATTAGAATGAGGATCACAGTCATGTGTTAGAAGATTTGAAGACATTAATAGTGGAAAAACCGTTTCCAAATTCCCGTTTTAATGGTTCAGTTGAAGCGTTTTGATTGTCAAATGCAATTTCCAGTAATTAAACCATTATTTACATCCTCACTTCCTCCAGTATAAGACTGTGATCTCATAATTACCAGATTTGATGGTCGGACACAGGTTTACATAGGCGCACATATAGCAATGCATTATTCGCTTGCGTTACATGCAGTAAGCAATTAAGGCTAATTTTCAATTATTGTGTAATTGTTCTCCTTCCAAATTTTATAATTTTAAAAGCATGTGTAGCCTTCACAAAGCAGTAAAATGTAAAACTCTGTGGGATTAGGGTTTCTTATTTTGAGCAGTTTCAAGATTTTTATGGTTCATTTGCTGTCGCTTTACATTACAAGTCATTATTGTCTACAGTGTGCTTTTTGATCTGGCATGGAGACCTGTGTTCAAATCTTTTGACACATAACAATTTGTGCAGATGTAAGCCAGATGGAGCTTCGTGAGGCCACATTGAAATGATTATGTCAGACAGGTGATTATAATTTGATAACCCACAATTTGTCGTTCAGCAAATAAGAGTTTTAAAATTTATATAGATTCTAAACCTTTGTGAATAAGGAGAACATGTCTAAACCGAAATATTATATTTCAGTCCCTGTCAATGTGTTACCCAAGCATTTAGCCCGTGCAACAGAGCGATTCACACGACTTTCTTCTCTGGTCATTGATACTGGGACCAAAGTCCTCAGAAAGGTATTGCTTCACTACATCAATACTTCACTTGATCAGTACATGAAAAACAACGAACATGATATCTTAAAGCTTCAGTTGCAGAAGGTTTTGACTCAAGCCCAAGTGGATATTATATTACCACAAAGTGGACAGACGGATATAGATCAATATGACATTACCCTTGCATCTGCTCTTCTGAGGAACATATATCCTTCACTCGGTATGCAGGAGAAGCAAATAATAGCAGACCTACGTACACAGCAAAATCACCTAGCACATTATCCCTCAACTAGGATGAGTAAACAAGACTTCAAAGCAAAGTGGACACAGGTCACCAGCACACTGACAGATCTTAGCAGTCTTTGCAAGGACCCCAACTTCGGAAAGAATATTCAGAAAGAAATTAAAGATATTCAACAGACTGGACCATTTACAATCCTTTCTCACCTACCAGAAATTACGGAAGAATTGAAAAGAGTATGCAAATTCCATGAAGAGATACAGATAATATAGATAGAAACAGCTTTGGCATAAGCTGCACGAGAAAAATATGGCATATAGACCGGAACATGTGTTTTATAACGTCCTTAAAGAGACAGGGAAACAAAGAGGTCGGAAAATGTGTATAATCTTCATATTTCTTTATAATTCTACTGTGTGACAGATGTTATTTTATTCCAAAGAGGACCATCTGTATTAATCCATTGATTGGTCAAGTCGATGTCCTTGTAAAGCTGTACAAAAGAGTAAACAAAATTGGGGGGAAACTTTTTTAAACATGATATACATTTGCCACAATTTTAGAATATTGAGGAAATGTCTAATCTTATACAGGGGGATTAAATTTAGATGCCAGTTATCAGTATATCAAGCTGTAAATCCAATAAATTATAATAATTTCAAGTTTACTTTCTCATTTTCATAGTCATGAAATCAAGCTGAATTTTATAGATTCATTTCTTCTGAACTGTTTGAGGTCATGTTTACTGAATTAGCGTGCCTCCAACACTGTCCTCAGAGAAAACAGAACAGGAATTAAATACTGAATGCAATAATTGGAAGACCAAATGATGCAGTTAGTACATATTTACAGCAACCAGCCACTACTGTGCATTTTTTATCATTTAAGCCAGAGCAATAGATTGATCTTATCATTACCTTTACTCTGTCGATGTATCTTAACACTACAAAATAAATGATCCAGTAAAAATAAATACAGAAATATTTTATAACATTAGCAATCAAGTGACATCATCAGTTTATATGTCAAGAAATCATTTAAATTTTTAGCTGTCATGGCCATAGGACCAGGTGAATTTATGGCATGGTCCTGTCTACTTGAAAACATATTCCATTCAAATACCATGCGAAAAAGCCTAGAATTAAATTCAGTTTATTTCCATATATAGTCAAAATCCTGTGAGGGCAATGCTTTGTGCTGAAAGATTTAAATTACTTGCAGTGGCAGATTAAATCCTCCCCACATACTCCATCTCAGCTGGACATTCAGAACATTTTGATCTGTGTGAAAATAAGGTACTTTGACATTCTCTGTGCTCATGTCAGCCGTGTCTTATAATATGTAAATGAAACAGTGATATGAAACTTTTCACAAGAACAGATAATTTCCCGTGTAGAATGCTGCATTGTTGTGAGGTAGTAAAGAGTGCAAACTGTTTGACAAATACAGATAATTTCCCAAGTAGAATATCGCATTATTTTGAGATAGTAAAGAATGCAAACTGTTTGACAAATTTATTACAGCTTTTATATTATTTTTACTTTCCGGTATTAATAAAAAATTAATTGTTCTCTTTGAAGATCATTGTTCAAAATCATTTTATGATAACTTGACTGAAAGTGTGTTTCACTTGAAATAATAGTTTGTTTTATGAAAAATCATTATCGTTCATCAGAAGAATTGTCGATGATTTATGAAAAATCATTATCGTTAATCAAAACAATAGTCGATGATTTATTTCAACTTTTCACGATTGGCATAAGAGGAGCATCATCATTTTGTTAAATCATTCAACTCTGTGCTTGTTTAAAGTGACCTAGTAAATCTTCATTTTGATAGCAGTTGTGGGTTAAAAGTATAATTTCTCTTCAACTGATTATGTTATCGTACCTGTCTCTTTTTGTTTACTAACGAAAATTATTTTGTATGAAACAGTTATTAATTCATTTCACTTATTCAGTCGACAGGATTGACTCTAACAGTTCCCCTTCAAATGCCATATTATGCATTTTCATGTCTTCTCAAGCGAAGAGTAATCAGGGGAGATAACACAATGTGAAACTCGTCGATTGTTCTGTGTCCAGTTTTAGTACCTCTACTGATTCACTTCCTCCCTCAAGGTATACCAGGTGATCAATACATAATAGTTTAATTGCTCTCTAATCAATAGTATTACTGTGCCCGATAAAAGACTAATCAATTAGGTCAAAAGACTAATCAATAAGGTCAGACACAATGTGCAGCATTTGTACAAACTATGTTTTCCTTAG
The DNA here is from genome assembly GCA_016617855.1 of Megalonaias nervosa. NCBI lineage: Eukaryota > Metazoa > Mollusca > Bivalvia > Unionida > Unionidae > Megalonaias > Megalonaias nervosa. The sequence continues at coordinate 24,209 of JAECUM010093593.1, read as the reverse complement.
AGATAAATTTCAAAATGTAATAAGTGGAAGCTTTGCAAGTGCATGGGAAAATGTCCCAAATGTAATTGTAATAAACGATCCCATCCTTAAGGCAACCAGCCATTTATCGTAATCACTTTTTTGTGGAACCAGAGTTAAATGAGAATATGATAATGTATCTATATAGATATTATCGACAATGTACTTATTCTGTTCCACTTTTATTGCTCCTGTGTATCCATCCATATGTATGTCAGTAAATTCATCGATCCGTTCATTTATTCATTCAGTATTTTGAGCCTGTACAGCCATGCATCTGTAGGTCAGTAAATTCATCCATCTATCCATCTATCCATTCCAGATTTGTTTTAGCGAGATAGCATAATCATATAAAACTTGGAACCACACAGTACTACACAATGTATCATATGAGAATGGCCTGATCAGAACTGTAGAACAATACAGCATTGTTCCAGATACGTACAGATATTTATAACATTTAGGGACTTTTACCTTTTATGAAAATATTTATAGAAAAGTTAAGCAAATCATAAAGGAGACAGGCACTTAAAATTTTTTTTAATATTTGTATACAGATTTAAACAACCTGATTACTTTGTAGGCCGTTAAGAAAACATTTTCATTTTGGTACATCCTTTTTAATATTATGTATCACCTCTACTTTGTTTGACAGAAACTACTTGAGATCATCAAATGAAATTTAGTCGTCATTTTTGTATTTTATGTAGGTAACCTGTCTAGATGTAGTCATTAACCAGTATTTTTGTATTTTGTGTTGATCACATGTTTAGGTGAAGCGGTTAATCAGTATTGTTGTATTTTATGTCGATCACCTATTTAGATGTAGCGGTTAATCATTATGATGACCTGTTTAGATGTAGTGGTTAATCAATATTTTTGTATGTTATATAGCTGTTAATCAGCATTTTTTGTATTTTATGTAGATGATCTGCTTAGATGTTGTGGTTAATCAGTATTGTTGTAGTTTATGTAGATAACCTGTTTAGATGTAGCAGTTAATCAATATTGTATTTTATATAGATCACCTGTTTATATATATAGGTTAATCAGTATTTTTTTATTTTATGTAGATGGCCTGTTTAGATGTAGCGTTTAATCAGTATTTTTTATTTTATGTAGATGGCCTGTTTGGATGTAGCGGTTAGTTAAAAGATTTTTATGTCTTATATATTTATCACTAGATACTTTGTTAGCGCAATTGAGCAAAACCAAAGTGAGGCAGAGAAATCAAACATAATATGTATATATATGTTTTATGTACAACACCCGATAAGGTCTTCAGGCCATTACAAACAGTTTTTCACAAGATTCTAACAATTTAAATTCTAAACCTTCAGCATTTTTATCTCCTGTTTATCATCTTTTTAACACATTTCTATTTTCTGTTTATTTTATGTCTCTTACTTTTTTATTGTGTCTTTATTGAAGCTTAATCTTATTTTATTTAATTTTATTTTTATAATTCTGTGCTTACTGGACACTTTTGATGAAGGCTGCGCACAAATAGTGAAAATATGGTGATTACTTTGCCATTTACTTAGAATAGCTACTTAGATATAACTTCTTGTGCAATGTAGTATGTAATATTTTTTTTATGCCCACCATCCCCACCCCCATCCATGATGATGTGGGATGCAAGGCAAGCGCTATACCATATGTCATTATGGACGGCCGCAACTAACCTGATAAAAAAGATGAAGTGGAGCACTTACCCTTTGGTTTTATTTGAGTGGAGGCGGTAGGGGACGGGCGAGGAGATGACCAGAGGCTTTGAAATTAAAAGTTTAACAACATCAAAAGCCAATGGATGCATAGAGGAAAATTCAAACAGAGTATTTTAATCAATCTATGTCACATTTTTGAATTTAAGAAAAAAATTATGATTGGTATAAATTTTTAAATCAATACGATGTGACATGTGCTGTAGAGATTTGCTACTTTTCAATTTTCAGGTTTATAGCTAGCTTTAAAGCTCAAAAAAGTTTGTGTTTTACTTTGTTGTGGCTTATACCGACAAACAAAAAACTTCTTGAATTTTCTCCAATAATGTTTTACTCATTTGACATGTTTCTTTATACTTTTCTGGCTATTACATTTTCAGTGGTCAATTAAATATTATCAGTTCTACCCGATTAATATGACTGTTTCCTTTTCATTCCTTTATTGAATCTTTAGAATTTTCACTTATTTTGATCTATTTAGAATTATCTTCAAATATTGTGAAAAGGAATAACAAATGGTAAATAAAATATATTTCCAGTGACATATATTTTCACTCTCTGAATATTTACACTTTGCCTTAATAATGTTTTAGAGAAAGTCATTATCTTTTTTATTTTCAAAGCCTTAATACGTTTTAGAGAGAGTCATTATCATTTTTATTTTCAAGACCTTAATAAGTCTTACTGAAAATCATTATATTTTTTATTTTCAAGGCCTTAATATGTTTTACAGAAAGTCCATTATCTTTTTTAATTTTCAAGGCCTTAATACATTTTAGTGAAAGTCATTACCTTGTGTAGTTTCAATGCAATACATTCAAAAGGTGGAATGCAAATTATTTATTTCTTAAAGTTGATAAAAAATCGTCCGAGATTTTGTATCTTCTTAGGCTTGAAACAACTTTCAATATATGATTCTGAGTTGCCGAACTAAGGTACTCCCGGCCTTTTGGACATAAACTCTCGCATAATCAAATTCATAACGAGTCTTCTTGAGACTGGGAACAACCTGGTAACGCTGAATTTAATATTTAGTTGAGAAATTTAACCAATGGACTTCTCTCTCTCTCTCGCTCTCTCTCTCTCTCTCTCTCTCTCTCTCTCTCTCTATATATATATATATATATAGAGAGAGAGAGAGAGAGAGAGAGAGAGAGAGTGAGATAGTACCAAAGTTGATAGAAACGGATTCTAGAAGTGCGCTAAATGAAAGACATCATATACTTTTTCAAAGAGACTTCCCTGACTGTAAGCATACTAAGAGGAACTGACGAATATGAAAGAACATACCGCTGACATTTAAGTTGCACGCTATGGTAAAGTAACTCATATTCAAAGGAGATGAAGGGTATATTTTTTTAATAAAGTATTCTGTTTGAAAACGTGATAAGTACATAAATGGTAAATAAGATCACTCTGGGATATGATCAATTTAAAGAATATTATACTGTTTTTTGCCAGTGATTGGAAGAAACTGACTTAACTCTTAGAATTCTCCTCTTTCCTCCTTGAATAATTATGATCATTGATAGCTTTAATTCTTCTATATCTCTGTATTCTGCTCATGGTATAATCTCCGCGAATATAAAGGGAAGTAACTGAAGATGCATTAAATGTAAGAACTTCGGGCGGTATGGATTAGCCATCTTTGTTCCTTGCTAGTTTATTCCCATTTCGTACGATACAATTTATCCTTTATTTAATTTAAATAATTGATAATAATCATTGCACCTTACTGAAATATCAAACTAATCCCCGCCAACTGAAATAATACATGTCATTATTTATCGCTGGAAACAGCAACAGTTGCCATTTTTGAAAGAATTTGCATGCATGAATTGTACTTGTGATCCACGTGGCGCTATGCTTTTTCTATTTCGATGGCGCCTTACATTCCGTTTTGATGCAGGTGGCGCATTGCCTTTTTAAAATATAGCTGGAACTCTATGATTTATTTACATAAAACTATACATTATTAAGTAATTATTATAATTCTTCCATCGTGATTATTGTAATTAATATACTCCTAAATTTCATAATCTGACTTTATCGATCTTTCGCAAGTATCAACTCTTCGGTTTACGTCGTAGATACGATGAAGTGATCTCACGAACTGATAGAGGAAACAGACTTAAAGAGACCTACGTTTTGTTGACAACCTTTATAAGTTTCTTTAATTGTGTGATATGCGTCTGTGTATTGGTACATCAATTTAAAACAGTTTCATGTCAGTATTTTAATTTCTTCTGATATATTTGTTTTCCGTAATGAACTTTTAAAGCCACCAATTTCTCGGATAGTGTATGTAAATTATGAGTATTATCTTCTTAATCTGAGATGAAAACCGTCAGAAATATCTGCACTTTTCTTTCTTATCCCATTCGACAGACCACGACTTCTCCTCCGCCAAATCTATAATAATATCCTGGACACAATTACGATTCTAAACCTTGGATTGTATCAATGAATCCTCTTGAAAAATCAAACCTAACATGATCAAACTGCCTTAATCAGTGCAGATTTGAGTCTGTGTTAAAGAAAACGTCAAAACCAAACATGATCACTTTAATCAGTGTAGGTGGAGCTCAGGGCACAAGGAAACATCATACCAAACATGAATATATCCCCTTAATCAGACTAGATGGAGTTCAGGGTACAAAATAACGTCAAACCAAATATTATCATACGCCCTTGATCAGTATAGAGGGAGTACATATTATACGAAAACGGTTATAATTCACACCAATAATGCAAACAAAAGGAGGGAACTGCTATTGTAATTATTGACACAATCACCACTAAACAACTTTCATTTTCAAGAAGGGACGTGTTCCTCATAGTTACCTAAGTAACTGTAAGGTGTTTCGTTTAACTAATTAAGCAACTGCCTCGTTCATATTATGGTTATCATTTATGAGAAGTGTCATGACAAGAAAAGAAAACGAAATAAGGTAGAAATACTTGTGACAAGAATAGTTAAAAAGACAAAAATTCATCCACGTACCAAATACACAATCGGCATAAACTTCATTAACGCGACGACAAACAGCAGAAAAAAATATGTATGTAATTAAATGTTTTATTTTCACATATAAAAGGTCTTAAGACATTCGGTCCTGTTTAAAACCTATAGGTGTTTTTTTTTTTTTCTTCTTTTTCACAAATTTTGGTAATTTTACTGAAATTTATACATTACACTGTAAGGTTCGACAAACAAAACAAAATAAAGATTAAAAATTGTAATAACATCGTATTCTCGGGGAATTATTGTGTGAAGACGTCAGTCAGATATATATATATATATATATATATATATATATATATATATATATATATATATGCATGCTCATGCTACTGTTTAGGAAGACGTCCTGAACACGTCAGGTTGATGCCAAAGTTTGTTAGTTATCGTTCCATGGAGAATGAATGTGTGTGCATTGGAAATCTAAAAATCTGGACAGACATAGTGAAGTACATTGGTGCACTTGAATCAGAGATTTCCAATCCAAAAAACAAATCCTGCGATATGCCAAGTCGAGCTGTGAAAGACATATTGACCCCATCAAAGATACGGTTCATTAAAGGACATGATGTCCACTTAACAAAATTGTTGGCTGCTTACTAAACGGATAAACAATTGGTTTGATTTCCAGTCAGTGATCTTTCTGACATGTTGCAGATTCTCTTTATAAATTTTTATAAATCCACGTGTTATTTCAGTTTGTACAATACCTGAAAAACCTTATTAGGTCAGATGTTAATAACAAAGACAAGTATGTAGTCTGCACTAAGATTGAAGTGGGGCTGTTAAATGAAAAGGTATTGAAAGAAACACAAGATGGCAGTGACAAGTAACTGATAGAGTTTCAGGTGTTTACTTGTGAATTCGACCCCCCAAAACCCCCAAACTAATGCATAAGTGCATCCCCATTGATAAGAAATGTATCAGCATTAGATCCCAGAGAAATGTTTTCAATCCTCAAGAGTGTAGATTTAGATATAAGAAAGTAGTGTCCAGTATAGCTGGACTCAGCAGACTATGAGATGATTGTGAATGTCTTTCATCCAGCATAGTCAGATTGTGGACAATATTATATTAGCCAAACAGGTTCTGCAAGGTTCACAAATTTAAAAAAACAAAAACAAAAAAAAACAAAAAACAGGCAGGTGAAATTAATTATATTCAGAGCGTACGTCTGATTCAAGATAAGCAAAACCGTTGTGCACTCTCATGACCAAGATAGTGTAGAGCAAGCAATATATGTCAACAAATAATTTAACGTTGAAAACATACAACAGAAATCATTTGCCGCACAGACGCTGATTTGTAACCCCGTTAAGAATTTGGGTGGAGTTCTAAATGTATCCATTTTAAGGGCTCTGTTAAAATTTAATTTTGATGCAGCAACTCTTCTGTAAGATTTGTAATTTTCAAAATAATGCAAAACTTTAATATTTTACACCAAGATGTAACAAGCTTTCATTTTCATCAGGCGAGATAAATAAAACAGAACTCACAGCATATCTAATTTATAACCCTGTAGACCTATATTAATATTATTTTAAATTAGTACTTAAGTCCATCATGTTAAAGAAATCTAATTTTCCAAAGTGCAAGATTTAATGTATAGGTGAGAGCAGACATAAAACCTTCCATCGGCCTCAGCACAGGTTTGGTGGAGGGGTTGATTTATCAGACTATACTTAAACAAGCGAGACGGGGAAGACGAGAACTCTTTCTCATATTAAGGTGTAAACGTTGGATTTATAATGATATGCCACAGTTTCAGTTTAATGCTGTCACTGTTGTAGAAGATATGCGATATGCGACTTTGAAAAACTTTAATGCACAAATTTAACATTGTTCAGTGTGATGCTAGAAACCTCTAGCATTCAACAACATAAGCTTTAGACACATGGCGATATTATTATACCAACCTTTCACTTAAGTGCAACAACTGTTGAAGAAGTTATTTGTCTTTCACAAACTTGAACACAACGTTTCAACATGTCGATGCTGTCGGCGCCTGAAATGTCACTAGTACATCTTACCACGTTTATGCATGTGAAACAAAAGCTACTTTCTAAATTTGAGTAACCATGTTTTGTTCCAAACTTTTCCATAATTTATATCCCTGTTTTGTCGAACTGGTGTAAATTTATCTCGTAAACTTTATGAGATCTTAAAGCTGCACGGTAAATGCAGTGAACGCATATTAACGTAATTCCCCAGATCAAATACGTAATTTATAATTTCTCTTATTGCACCTTTATAACTTTGTAACCACCTTGCTACCAGGATTGATACTACTTATCTAATTATTAGCGTCACAGAAATTCATATCTAAATCTGAAAGTTTTCTAACGCATTTAAATATATTTCTTTGTTTAAAATGAGCAATAAATATTTATATTCACTTCAGTGTTCTTCTTCAACACAACTAGTTTAACTAAACTTTCATCCTGTAAAAGCTTATCAACAAATAACTTCTTGATACCGATATTGTTGCCTTTATGTTAAACTCCAGAAATATTTCTATAAACGTTCCTAAAACTGCTGAATTAAAAACAATGCTAATTTGTAACATTATTTACATTTACCAATTACTTTCAAGTTGTTCAAAGCATTTTAAAATAATAAAGTAGTCTCTAGTCCAGAAGTTTAAAAATGAACATATTTTTCGGTAGTCTAGCTCTCTCATTTCACTATTATCCGGCTCTAAACTTTAACACTGAAGTTTTAACATTCAAACAAATATCCCGGGTTCAAGTGATATTCTCGTATAATATGTAAGAAACACTGAATTGCGATTGGTCTAGGATATAGTAAACAAATTTGGGGTGCTTTTGGCTTCTATGATGTCCCACTACACATGCAACTAAATTTATTTATGTAGTTGATTTTCTTCAGTTTCATGCACAAGACGACTTACGTGTGCAGTACTGGACTCCAGGTTAGTTTCTTGTGCAGGCGTTTTGCTTTTAGCAGAACCGTAATCCTACTACGAGTGCACCCGTTTGAGATATGTAATCAAGAGCGCAAATTATTAATGAAACTGTGCGTGGAAGCCTTGAAACGCTATTTAGAGACCTCTTCAAATGAATTGGAGCTCTGTAACTACTGAATTAGAGACCTGTTTAATTCATTTATAGATTTGTCACACGAATGTCGATTTAGAGAGATCTCTAATTCTCTTATACGTCTGCAGAGGTCTTCAAATGAATTAGAGATGTCAACAATTCAAGTATAGATATCAACGATTATCAACATGTATTAACTGAGGGCAGCCATTGAATTATAGAGGTCTCTAATTGATATATATAGAGCTCTCTAATTCAATTGTAAAGCGCTCTAATATATTAGAGCTCTCCAAACAGAGAAATCTATATTGAATTGGATATACGTAAAAACAGCTGTCCACAAATCTACCAACACTATTACTTTTATCGCATTTTATCTGTAACAAAAGCATAAACAACCACAACTACTACAACTACTACTGCTGTTTCTGCTGATGTGGTAATTAATAATACTATTTCAATATCACTATTGCTAATAAATTCTTCTACTATAACTACAACTAATACTAATGTTGTTACCGCTGCTGCTTCTTGTGCTACTGCTGCTGCTACTAGTACCATACCTACTACGACCACCACAACTACCATCACCACTACTGCCTAAATTACCACCACTACGACCACTACTTCAACCACTACTACTAATGCAACCACCAATATTACCACTACTACTACTACTGACTACTATAACACACCATTACCACTAATATTATCACCAATATTACCACCCCTACTATTGGCACCACTATTCATCCTAGCACTGCTGCTGCTACTACTACTACTACTACTACCACTATTACTACTGATATCACGTCTAAAACTACCACCACTTCTAGTACTACCACTACTTCTACTGCCGTTGCTGCTACCAATTTCCAGTAAATGAAAGATAAATTATAGTGGTTTTCAGTTGTGCTCTACACAAACAAGTTGCTTCTTAGACTGTTTTTGAAACAAATTTTTAAAGGCTTTATAATGTTTGACCAGACGTACATGGTTCATCTATCCTGTTCCGATTAGCTTCGTGATAAGCAGCCATGTACAGTGTGACAGAGGTATCAGAAGGTTCGTAATAAGCAGTCATGTACAGTGTGACAGAGGTATCAGAAGGTTCGTGATAAGCAGTCATGTACAGTGTGACAGAGGTATCAGAAGGTTCGTGATAAGCAGTCATGTACAGTGTGACAGAGGTATCAGAAGGTTCGTGATAAGCAGTCATGTACAGTGTGACAGAGGTATCAGAAGGTTCGTGATAAGCAGTCATGTACAGTGTGACAGAGGTATCAGAAGCAGTGTGTACTATGGCTATTATACTGGTCTTTCAAATTTCTTGAGCGTTGGAAATAGTATCTGATTGTTAGAAGGATATATTTGACGTGTTAGACGTGTATTGTAACTTGACAGAGCATGTTTAGACTGGTTCGTTTCAGAATCTATCGTGATGAAGATTAATGCTTTTGTCCATCTCAAAGTTTGAATATGAAACGTTATTGCAAACTGGTGTATTATATCTAGCAATGGATAATTCTCTTTATATTAAACGTTACTGCAGACTGGTGTATTATATCTAGCAATGGATAATTCTCTTTATATTAAACGTTACTGCAGACTGGTGTATTATATCTAGCAATGGATAATTCTCTTCATTCTAATTTGAATAGCATCGTTGTTAAGGATAAATAATTATTTTTTCACGCATAATACAAGATAATTTCTAAAACAGTCCAGTAAAATTAATATTTGTTTGGAACGTAAGAGGCAGCATTAGATTTAAAAGTTAATTCGTCGTCATGCTTTAGAGTTTATTGTTCTATTAAGTTAGCATTGGACTAAAAGGAAGCTCTTTAAGTCTCACAATAAATCAGAGTTTGTTCTGGTCAATTTTTTGGACAGTTATAACATCATGTCATTAGTGATAAGAGATGAGTTTGTGCCTCCAAACTATCACCGAACTCCTCAAAACTTCATGGGCACCGACTGTCGTCATGCCACTTCTGTGGTTTCATACCTTCATGGGCACTGATTGTCGTTATGCCACTACTGTGGTTTTCATGGCGATTTTTTTCACGTTATGTTTGCAATATGTGTCTCACTTTACATGTAATCATCCATATTTGAATTTATTCATTGTGGAAAGACAATACTGCAAAATTATTGACTTCTTGCATTAAACCTTACTCATTTAAAGACCTCTGGGTCTTTGGGTTCATTCCTAAGCAAAAGATAGATCGGTGTGATGTCAGGATTTTTTTAGACATAAGTCATATCCTTATATATATATATATATATATATATATATATATATATATATATATATATATATATATATATATATATATATATATATATTATGTTGACCCATTTTTGTAATTACTGAATCAAATAAGTCAATTATTTTCATTTTATTTAGCTTAAACTCATATATTATTTCATACGAATTTGGCGTTGGAGATTACGATATTTTTAATATATAAGGTATCAGATTAGAAGGAAAGTCAGTGGCTTATTAGGTTGTTATCCTTTGACAATATTTTTTTAAAGTGAATATATGGCAGATGATAGTGGGTGTTAATTTCGGAAATTTAAACTGGCGAAAGTTAACAGTATCTGATATAAAAGAACATTAGTATTTAACCAAGGCATATAAGCACTGAGATGGACAACGTAGGAACTGGTTCAAAAACGAGGATAAAGAAAAGATAAAAGATGAACAGAGAAACTGTTAATAAAATATGTAGGACATTGTGCATAGAGTTAAGACAATAACGAACAAAATAAAGCGGACGTACAAAAGAAAGGAAACAATGCGAAATTGTAATTGATCAGTACTTCCATGTTCAACGGTTCCATTGCAAAAACGATGGCCAATTTTTGTTTTAAGAGAAACGGGAAATTTTGTTTATGACACGTAGAAAGCATGCATTGTAGTAACAAGAGAGCTTAAGTTAATCGTTTTGACTTTAAAATAAATTTATCATAGGGCATGGAAAACATGAATATTTTCATCTTATAGAAGCATTGTATCAAGAAGTATTTAAAGTTAAATTACCATACGGTGTGAGTTGGAAAAAAGAAGTATTTTGTACATTCCACACGTCCATATCAACAAATAGGAGATCTAGTTATATTCTTGGTAAATTAATGTTAATTAACTGAACTACAATTTGTCCGGAGTCGAGTATTAAAAATTCGAAACTTCTTTCCACCCCAAAAACTGCGTCTGGAAACGTAAGTGGCGCGATTGTTAAATGCAAATTTGAAATCTCGATATATAATATAATCGTTTCTCAAATGGTAGAAAGGGAAAAGAGAATGAGTTGTAATAAAGGCTTATTGTAACTAGTACTAAACGGAAATTGTGTACATTACGTAATTTATAACGTGTGATATTACTAACAAGTGGTGGAATCAGAGATGTGACATAGGTCTTGAATCAGTTCTCATTTTATATAAAAGTATAAGTTTGTGTTTTTTGCACCTGGGTTAATTACCTGCCCATCTTATTTCTCGATGTAAAGCTTTAATAAATGCTAACGTTGTTGCACCAGTCACGATTCTGTCTGCCTCGTTTGGTATATTTTGAGTAATATGCGGTAGTCCCAAAAAACAAGATTCCAATATAGATCGTATACAAGAAGTATATGTAATTTCTACAGATTTTTCCTGCCAAGTTGAAATCTGAGTGTGTACATTACACGAATTCTTCATCAAGGCAATTTTACAGTTTGTTTTGTTTGTTTTGCGATGAGCAATCATTTGAAAGAAATCCTCCAAAATGTTCGTGAGAGTCACCTTCCTCTTCCTCGGTTATTTTATTTCTTGTTCGTGGGCGACAGCCAGGGTATAAAAGATCAACTATGTTAAATTTAACTAGTGTTTTCGTACTGTCATATATTGTATACTTTTGAAATTATTTTGTTTCTTTCATTCTTCATTTATCCGGTCAATATAAAATTTCCGAACTACAAATATTAATCGCAATTTGAGATGGGTATTTTAAAAAAAAGACAAGAAAAGAAAAGGGAAACATTTGGTATGCTTCGTAATTGATCGTACTAAACATGGCAGAGGGCAGTGACGAGGACGAGGAAACAGTACTGGCGAGGAAAGCGCCCAATGTTTCTCAAATCATAGTTCGAAAATACGTTATAAGCTTTTAATTGTCAAAGTTAGAACCTGTGCGCATTATTTTTTCAATCGATTCAATGTTAATCTTGTCTTGTGTAACTTATGTAATGACACCTATTTTCGAGAGAACATTGAGGTATTGTATTCGCATACCCTCCCATTTTTTTGATCATCCTACATAAAGAAACTTGTTAAAAACTCAGTTACTTCATTCATCAAGCTATAATTTCTAACCTAACTGTCGCCAGGTAAACCCTTACAGTGTTAGCTTGTTCGCGTTTAAAGCCAAACGGATGGAAGGAGAGTTGAGTGAAGTTTACTATGTCAGTTGGGTGTTATACGCTATGTATAATTCATTTAAATGGGCCTTTTAATTGTATTTAAGGATGAGCAACTTTTTTCCATCCTCTTGGTAGACAGTTCAATTGTCCCACCTACCTTTTCATTTGTCCCAAAATTGTATTCATTTATAACGATCTGATGAGATATGTGCACTTTAAGACATTGTAAGAACAAAACGAAATTATGTCTTGGAAATTCAGCCAGTGTTGATTAAACTGACAAATTCAGGATTTAGTTAACCAAGTCCCATAGCAGTTTTGGACCTCATAAAGCATGTGAGGCACAGTATAAGAATGAGTTGCAAATACCTTATTAGCACAGGCCAATTTAAAACTGAATGAGAATGAACTGAAACAAAAAGGATGATAGCTCTCTTAAATGAAGACTACACCCAAGTCCAATATGGAAAAAAAACCGATTTTTTGATATATGGATCATATTTTGAGAGAAGGTAGAGATGGTCTGAATTTCAGTAAATTCCTTTCCATTCTTGCTGTTGGATATTGTTATGGGTTTATGGCCATTGGTCAGCACATAATAGGTTATTCATAGCAGCCAGTATGTTTAGTACAGAACCTGGGAAGAACCACTAAGTCATGGGAAGCTACTGGAAAACATTCTCACATACACACATTGGAAGAGCCCGAGACTCAAACCCACATGAGTAGAAATGATGTCAGTGATCTGTAAAGGCTAGCACCATTGAGCGCTTTGCCACCCAGTGTCCGTGTTGCTGATGGAAGTACTGCTGTTACTAAATTGGATAAAGAAGTAGTGTATATAAGATACCTTCACAATTTAAAAAAAAATCCTAATATTATCAAGCCTTTTGAACAAATAAATATGCTGCACCATATTTATTTTTTTTTTATTTTGGATTAAAATGCATACATCTCATTAAATCTTGGCAAGAAGTTGAAATTTTGGGAGAAGTGAAAAGGTAGGTGGAACAATTAAATTTTCACAAACCATCTGAATAAAAACTTTGATCAGCCCTGCATGTTTTAGGAAAATTTGACTTCTGACTTCATCATCAGATGCATTCAGAGAGCTTTGACTTAATGATATTGCCCAGTTGGAACTATTTTGAAAGGGACTGTCTAACAAAGACTGATCAAGGGTTCTCTTTGGTAGGGAAATAGTTGTATTGTCTCACCATTATGTTACAATGAATTGCATTAAGAACTCCAGTGTTGTCTGGGGACATATTTGTCTCTCGAAGATATGGAGGGAGTTCATCTGTTCCTTTAACAATTTTACAATGTAGATTAAAAAACCTGTATTTTGGTGCTGAACTTGCGCATACTGTGTACTGGAAACCACACATTGACATTGTAACTAAAAATATTGAAGACACGTTTTTTCTGCAGATAATGGAGGCTTTGTTCTATTTCAGAGAAAAGAGCTGGAATGGCTTTTAGAAGAACAAGTTCACAAAGACCTGGAGGACATACAACATACATTACTTGTAAGTATCTGATTTGATATCTGTGTTTTAAATGATTCTTAACAACCACTTTATTTAATTTACCCCACACAACTGTTGAAAGTATCTTTGTATTTTATATGAATCTCAGCTAATTTTTGTCTTTATTTTCAAAGTTTTAATAGTAGTAAAACATTACCTGTCACTTTTACCTTGCTTACCTTGTTGAGTGACTATCTCTTCCATCCTTGTGTTATTTCATTTTGAATTTAGCTGTCTTCATAGTTCAGGATACTTCACTGCGCTATGTTCGTAAACCTGTGCTGTTTTCTTTCTTTCCCCTTATCTTTTCCAGGTATTAGGGTAGTTTTAAAAATTTTATTTTGGTACTTGATTCAGCAGTACACATTTACATTTTTTCCTAGGGTAAGTACTAGTACCCATTTGCGATTCACGAACCTGAATTCCCTTTTGTTCATCAGTTTTTTAAATTAATGATTAACGGTACTTTCTTCGTTAGTGTCATTAAATTTTGTATTCATCAATTTGTGGAAATTGAATAATTAATAAGTATTTGCTTATCCTGTCCACTCAAATAACTGGATTGAAGAACTTTTACATATCACTGCTTAGTCAATATATTCTTAAATAAATACTGACTTAGGCAGTACTTATATAATTCTTGCATTTAATAATTCTGTTACACTGCTTCAAATGAGTCCTTGCCTAAACAGTGCAATTTTGATTGTTGCTTCAAATTATTATATTACACTGTTGCGAATATGTACCGGCTTAGGCAGTACAAACTGCTTATCTCGCCCAAGGCTTTTACAACGTCGATAGATTTATCAGGCGAAATACTGGTTGTTTTATATTATTTCCCCCACTGGATAATGTTGATGTGAGAAATATTGCAAACGAGCAATGCGGTGACGTAACAAAAGACAAATTTATTGAATTATATCATCAAGCAACCAAAGACAAATATAATTTCTTTTTATTTGACAAGCTAGCGCGTGATCCGGCTAAGATGTTTCGTTGTTGTATTGACACGTTTTTATAATAATTTTGTAAAGCGTATAGAAAATAATGGACAAGCATCAACAAAGAATCGAGTTGCTAACGAAATTTATTAAAACTCGAGCAGCTTTTAAGAAAAAAGTGGAAGAAGTTCGGCGTGGACAAGTTCAAGCAGAGGAAGAAACTGCTAAACTTTTCAAGCCTCTTACTGAAGCAGTACTTGGCAAGCTACCAGAAATATCAACATTATCTGCAGAGGAGCTTAAAAAATTACAGGAAAAAGGTTTGTTAGGTTTACTCGGAGAAAGATCGAAAGAAGAAAATAAAAAAATTGCAGAAGAACTTGTAAGAAACATTGCTGATCCTGCTGCACGACAGGCCGAATTTAACAGATTAATAAACAACCCTCTTGAGCTTCAGCATGCTATAGGAAAAATGACGGTTAATCCAGCCGAGTTAAAGATGTTAATAGAAAAATTGTCAGAGCAAACTAAGGAATTGGCTGCGAAACAAAAAATAATGACTGAAAATATTGTAGAAAAATGCCTATTGAAAAACATAATATTTTATAGAAAAAATGCATATGCTAAAATATTAGATGAAGAATATAACGAATTTATTGAAGAACATAATATCACTGAAATTGATAAAATTCGAACTTGGCCAGAGAAAAAATAACAATTTAATAGAAAAATTAACAAAAATTGTAGAAGATGGTTTACTCGCTGATAAAGAAATAAAAAAAATTGAAAGATGAAGAGGATTTATTAATAGTATATGATTATATAAGAGAAGGAATTTTTGCTAAGGTTTTACTTAAAACAGCAACACAGTACAGAACCAGAAGAGTAGAATATGCTAGGGGCTGGAATTTTAAAAGACTATTTGATAAATATGATAACGAACGAGATAAAACATTACCAGAGGAAACCACTGGATCTGGAGTTAAAGTTTTTACATCAAACGCAGAAATAGTTCACCGACTTATGTTGCTGATATCATCCAAAGAGGCTGGTAATGAAAGCGCAGAGATCGATAACGAAATCATTGATGTACTAGATCATCTTAGATCGAGTGGATTACTGACATCATCCGAGTATGAAATTTTACATAGCGATCTTATCTAAAAATATTAATATAATGTCACTAACATCAACAACATTATTACTTGATTCCTTGCAGACAACAGGAAACAGCGCAAACTTTTCTGTTTATTACAATCCGCCAATACAACTTGATTCTGAAAAACAGTATGAGATTGGACAAATTTCCTGCACAGCATGGAATTCTATGGCTAACGTAAAAACTGGAGTAAATGATGAGTTTAGGCTTATTGAAGGAGATAAATGGAAAACATTTAAAATTCCACAAGGAGCTTATAACCTCACTGATCTAAATAAAACGATAAAGGAGCTGATAACAAAAGCGGGCGGTATAGCTGATAATTTTGAGCTAACACCAAATTATAACATATTACGAGCTAGTATAACATTAAAAAATGGTATGATGATTGATTTTACATCACCAAAAAGTATCGCATCACTGATAGGATTTCTCCATAAAATTTATGATAGTCTTAAAGAAGCTGTTACATATAACGGTGAACTGCCAGTAAATATAACAGAAGTAAACACAATATTAATAAATTACTCTATTGCTTCTGGATCTTATTCAGCCCAGGGTAGTAGAGGACAAACGATATATAGCTTCTCTCCGGACGTTCCACCAGGATCGATCATGCAAATTAATCCACGTCAAGTTATTTATTATCCGATTAATCTTGAAAATCAAATAACAAGTATAACAATGCAATTAACAGATCAATCAGGTAGACAAATAGATCTTAACAACGAAATTGTCACATACTATTTACACCTGCGTGCAACAACGTAGTTGTCGACGTCAATTTTGTGAGCCTATATTTTATAGACAAAGATGAGACGAAGAAAAGTTTATAGAAGAAAAATCGTAGTGGATTTTTTGGAAATAAATTTACTAAAATTGTAGAAAATGTCCCAGGAATTGCGCGTAAAGTAGCACCAATTGCACTTGACGCAGGTAAAGCTTTTGCGACAGGTGCAGCCAGTTCAGCAGGCACTGCAGTAGGACAAAAGATCGCTGATAAGATTAGAGGACCTTCAACATTGGAAATAAAACGAGCAATATCAGATATTGCTCCAACAAAAGAAACAAAACGAGCTATGATAGCTACAACAAAAAAAATTATTATCACCACATGGTGAAGAAATAGTACGTAAACTTGTAAATAAAACAAAGCCGACGACTCCTGCTGCTTTTTAATTTTGTGTAGCGATTATAAAATAATGTCAGCTAAAAATTACCTCGATCTTGTTGAAGAATATGATACTGACGACGCTGTAAAACAGAGTTCGAATACGTCGAGTATCTCGATGAAAACTCAGACGAACCAAATAAAACTGGTGTTAGAACTTTTAACACAAGAGATGAGGACGTCTTTCTACTTCCGCATAAGGCAGTGTTAGAAGTGCGTGGTCAAATATTAGCTGCGATAGGTTGTAATATTGCAGCTGGTGCAGAAATTGCGCTTGTCAATAACGGTTGGAGCTTGTTTAAAAGTGCACGATATCAACTGGCCAGTCAAACTGTAGAAGATATTTCAATGCACTTGCCCATAGCAAGTACAATACTTAATATCGTCTCGTTTAGCGATGATTATTCTAGATCAGTGGCCACAAACATGATGTGGTTTAAAGATACCTCATTCGGGACAGCTGTTTCGAGCGAGTTTCGTACTGACGCTGGTGTTCCTGCTGCAGATAACAATAATCTAATCGCCAATCCCGCTGCTGATGATGCAGCCGCAATAGGTAATTCAATAAGATTAACTGTTACAAATATACGACGACAGCAATACAACGAGGGATTTGCTAAACGAAAAGCATTTGCCGCAGAATCTCGCCAGATAACGATGATGCTTCCGTTAAGTACAATATTTGGATTTTGCCGTGAATACAAGAAAGTTTTTCGCAGAATAAAACATACACTTATTTTAGATCGAGCTGATCAAAACGATTGTATAATGTGCGCTGATGGGGTGGCTGAAGGACAGTTTGCTATTACAAGATTAGCGCTGTGGATGCCTCGAGTTGTCCCCTCTGTAGTTAAAACGATGGAGCTCGAATCATTATTGACCGCCTATACAAAAAAGATATACTTCCAACAAAACAGGATTTATCAAACAGCAATTCCTAACGCAACTGATTACACATGGCGTGTTACAACTACAGCTAGCGAACAACTACCTCGACACTTGTTCGTTGTATTTCAACGACAGGCACGTCGTAATAATCAAGAAATGAACAATTCCGTATTTGATAACCCTGATGTCAGACGAATATTTGTTAGAGTAAATTCTAAACAATATCCCGAACGTGCAATCGAATGCAATTTTGCTGTAGACAACACCAGAGACATAACTCGGCCGTATATGTACCTTATGGAGGCTATGCAAAAATATCAGGACGCGGACAGTGGATCTCAAATATCAGTAGAAGAGTTTCGATCGCTCTATCCTATCTTTTATTTTGACATATCAAAGCATTCCGAACGAGCTGTCGGATCAACTGCTGATATTGAGGTCACCTGGACACTTGGCGTACTGCCAGCCGAAGAGTATAACATATATGCGCTAGTTGTCAGTGATAGATTCTTGACGATTGACGCGACCAAAGGAAGAATGACTGTACAAGTTTAATCTAACAACCTTGATATAAAATAATGAAAACCAAGTACACAACCAGAGAAATATACCTAACATCCGGTCAAGTTGAAAAATTATCAGCAGCTGTTGCTAAACGCCGTTCTGTTTCTTTAATGATATCTCCAGAGACAAAGTCTCCAGAGACTTCAAACAAAACAACGGTTAAATTAATGCTAACACAACAACAAATCGACAAACTTGATAAAGGAAAACCGTTTGTTCTTAAACTATCTGTTTCACAAATAACAGCAATGTCAAAACAAGGTGGATTTTTTGGACCAGCACTTTCTGTGATAGCTAGCACAATATTACCTAAAATTTTACCTGTACTTGGTACACTTGGACTAGCGGCTGCGTCAGGGACGGTATCTGGCGCAACGAAAAAAGCAGTTGAAGGTCGTGGAATCAAACAAATCTATCGTTAGTTTTATGTAACAATATAAAATAAATGCCAGCTAGAAAAACAAAATCGTCGAAAAAAAAGAAAACAACAAAACGCAATCGAACAAAACAAGGAGGATTTATTCTAATAGCTCCACTACTAGCGGGATTAGCGGGAAGTCTTCTTCCAACCTACTAGGAATCGGACGTGGAATGACTCTACCAGGTACCAGACGCTATTAAGCAATTTTGATATCATTGAAAAATTGAATGACGTTGTCGGATTTCGCGGAGTATTTTCTAAAGACGAACTCGATGACGTACCAGCAGGTGGTTCGTGCATTGTAAATATAGAAAACTTTAACGATGGCTCAGGCACTCACTGGGTTGCTGTCTATGATAATAATTATTTTGATTCGTTCGGACTTCCTCCGAGCGATCTTATAAAAATATATATTTTTAAAAAATTTAAAAAAATGAATTATTCGTCTAATCAACTACAGCCGATCGGAACATCGGCTTGTGGTTATTATTGCATTATGTTTGTCCGACAAATGTCAAAAGATCCTAATTTTTTAAAGTTTATTTTACAGTTTGACAAGCAGCCTTCTCACGCAAACGATGAGATTGCAGTTAATTTTTGTAAAGCTATCTAAAGCTTACTAGCAATTTTATCTAAATTACAAATATAAAAAATGTCAACATACTGTCTCAAATGTAAAACTAAAACAGAAAATAACAATGAGACGACGGAAAAAACAAAAGATAATAGAATAATGTTAAAAAGTATTTGTGTTGTTTGTGGTAGAAAGAAAAGTATGTTTCTGAAAAAACAAGTAGCTGAGACGTTAGGATCTGGTGTGGATAAAGTTATACTAATTGATGATTAATCGATTTTCTCTTTCTTATAACAATTTTTTTTATAAAACAAAATAAAATAAAATGAAGTGCAATTGTGATTGTGATAAAGATCTTTGTATCGAACAAGATAAAATCGGCACATACTGTCAATTATGCAATCGCCGTGAGGTAATTGGCAGCGAAATTGACATTCACAAAATTATTGCCAAATTACCAAAACCAAAAGGCGGTTGGACATTGCCAGGCCATAAATATACTGGACCTTATAATCCTCTTGATAAACAACTAGATGAAAATAATAATCCGCTACCAGGACAAGAGCCTTATAATCAAGTTGATGCAATAGCAATGCGCCATGATATTTGTTATCGTGATATCGAACGTCCTGACAACGCTCGTGCAGAAAGTTCAAAATCAGATTGTGATAAAGTAATGTTAGACGAATTTCGTGATATGAAACCGATAAATATGCGAGAACGTTTTGATAAAAGGTTGGTGCAGGGTTTTATTGGAGCAAAATATAAATTAGGACTTGGAAAGGAATTGTATGACGATCTTGCAGCTGAACTACACAAACCTAAAAAAAAAAGTTTAAGCGACGTAAAGTTGTTGCAAATGCCGTTGATGATATCTGGGCGATAGATTTAGTTGATGTGTCAAATCTTGCTCAGTTTAATGATAACAAAAGATACTTGTTTAATGTTATAGATATTTTTAGTAAATATGCTTTTAGTGTACCTGTTTCGGATAAAACAGGAACGTCGATAACTGACGCGCTAAAACAAATAATAACAAGTACTGAAAGAAAACCGAATAGAATCTGGACCGATCATGGAGCGGAGTTTTTCAATAAAAAATTTCAGCAGTTTTTGCTCCAAAATAATATCAAAAAATATGTTACAGGAAATGAGGGAAAAAGTGTCGTCGTTGAGCGATTTAATCGCACACTAAACGAGCTGATACATAAACATTTGACAGCTAAAAACACAAACAGGTATATCGATGATCTTTCGCAGATAGTTGACGAATATAATAACACGAAACATCGAACCACTAAAATGTCCCCAAATGACGCAATTAAAAATCCGATATTAGCAAATGAAAACATGTATCGCAGACATAAATTTAAAGTGGGTGATCGAGTTAGAATTTCTCTGACGAAAAAAACATTTGAAAAAGGATTTACTCCAAACTGGAGCGAAGAAGTATTTGTCGTTGATAAAGTACTTTTAACAATGCCTGTAACATACTCGTTAAAAGATTTATTAGGTGAACCTATAACCGGTAGTTTTTACGAGCAGGAACTTCAGAAAACTGAACAAGATGTTTTCGTTATCGAAAAAGTTATTAGGAAAAAAGGCAATAAAGGTTTAGTTAAGTGGCGCGGGTATAGCGATAAATTTAATAGTTGGATCCCAACCAAGCAAATTATGAAATAATGTTTCTCTAGATCTCCTCGTACTTACGTTTGATAGATTTACATTTTACTGGTTTACATAACGATATTAGATATTGTCTGCGATCGTCAGAGATCGTCATTAAGTTAAAAATCTTGACAAATATAAAATCAAATTTTATATTTTTCTGTCGGCCTGGAATTTTTAGATTTAGAAAAGGTTTGATAAGCTGCCAAAAAATTTGTTGTTCGGCAACAGTAAAATTAAATTTTATTATTTTTTTAGCAATGTGATACTTAACATTATATCGTCCAGTTGTCGGTCTGCTGTAATTTTTTCTGTCAGCGACAGTAACTACTTCATCATCGTCGGATTCGTTGTTGTGCAAATTTGTCTATTATATCGTTAGTGATTGTAATATTGTCTGCGACTTTATCGTTAGTGATTGTATCTTCCGCGTATATATCAGCAAGTCTTTTCATCAGGTTCATATTATAATATACTTTTATCTAATTTATTGTTATAAGATGACTAACGAGGTAAAATATCAACAAAAAGTTAATATATTAAACTACAAGGAACTAGCCGAAGCAGTGAGAAAATGTCTGTTAGGGTATAATTCTTATTCTGTCGATGTTATTGTTACGCAAGGCGATTCTAATAACAGAGGCAGAAAAAATAAACTTAACGATAGCGCAATAATGACGCTGAAATTTGATAAAGATGATATTATAGCATTTGCCCACAATTGCTTGACCAGAAAGGAGCTAGCAAATATATCTAAAGATAATCCAAGCATTATATTTGCTTGAAAAAGCTGATCTTGTTATTCTATCGGCAACAAATTTTACTGCCCAGGGATTTATCTTGTAGTATTGAGCAGCAGATGAGATTGAAGAAAATTTGATTTTCTTATCTATTTCGGGATCAAATGAAACAACAGGTTTTGCCGGACGTCTAAAATTGATACCACCACCTAGTCCTTTTTTCACATTTTCCTGCTGGGTAACTAGTTCTAAATTTTCCAGTCGATTGTCATATTTAATGCTGTTTATGTGATTAATAACCAAACCATTAGGTATAGGTCCGTTAAACGTCTCGTAAACAAAACGATGGCTAAGATAACTAACTTTACCGGCTAGTGTTCCTCTGACAGTTACCGTGAGATACCACATATTATTCATAATACCAAGAACTTTTTTAGTTTTTCTTCTTCGAATAATTCCCTTATCATTTGTCTCGTAAAGATTAAATATTGGGTGGCGTTGATACTCATCTTGTAAAGCTAAATTTTCAATATTGTCATCAGTAATCGAATTATTTACTCTATATACTCGTTGTCCCTCTGGAATATCATCGCAGAACAAAGTATAAATAAAATCTTTTCGAAACATTTCAATTCTATCTGTGTCATCACTTTTTACTGAAATTATCATTCCAGCTGGTGTTGGTTTTCCTACAGATTTTTTTTAGATTTTATGTTAATAACCGAACCTATTGCATTTCCAGCATATACGTTATACTTCGGATGAACGTGATATACTTCTTGCTCTTCCGCTGTCAGTCTCATATAGCTTAAAATTTCTGTCATTATACTATAAGCATTTTATATCTCTAATTGATTTTTCAACTGGCGTGCGGTGAGTTATCGATCGAACAATCAATTAGAGATATAATATTACACTATATATATAGCAATGTTGAAATTACGTGATATAGCCAAGAAGAGCCTTATGGGAGAACCTGAAAAAATAGCGACTGCCTTTACAGGATTTGACAACAGTTATCGGTTTGATAAACAAATTGTACTAGTAAATTTCACTGCAACAAATCTCTATCATTTGCTAGAGCCAACTGTAAAACATGAACTTGAAAAACATAAGGGTCTAAGAATATTAGTGCAATATCACGTTATATTTTCAAAGCTACTTGTGACGGAAGAATCGACTGACAAAAAAATTGCAGACCCTTACATTAATGCAAAATCAAGGCGTGTTTTGCTTGGGACTGATCTTTTGTCACTAGCTAATGAAATACACCAGGAAATTTGGAAAAAGATAGAAGAATTTACCGAATCGGGTTCGGGTTGGAAGTTTGAAAGTATTACTGAAATTTTATTTCACACAATAAATTATAACGTATTACACGGTAGTTCGTATACTGACCTACCACAAAAAATAAAAAATAAAAAATGCTGTATAAACGTAAAGAACCTCGATAACAGATGTTTTCAGTGGGCTATTCTTTCAGCGCTATTTCCAGCAGAAATACACGTTGATCGTGTTGATAATTATTTTAGTCACGTATCAAAATTAAATTATAATGGTATTGACTTTCCAGTTACAGAAAATCAAATACCAAAGTTTGAAAAGCAAAATAATGTTTCAATAAATGTTTTTGGACTAGATGAAAAAGAAAACCTCTATCCGAGATATATTTCAGAAAAAGCTTCACAATCGACAATAAACTTGTTGTTTTATAAGAATCATTACGTTTGGATTAAAAACTTTAATGGACTAGTTGGCAGACAGTATAGTAAACGAAATAAAAAAAAAAACGTTCTTTTGTTATCGCTGCTTGCACGGTTGTAAAGACAATGAAACATTACAAAAGCATTTGCAGTACTGTAGTGACGTACAACGAATAACAATGCCGTCCAAAGAAAATAGTTTACTGCAGTTTGTCAATCACAATCACAAACTAAAAATTCCTTTCGTTATATACGCTGATTTCGAATGCTTACTTCAGCCTGTACTTGGCGTAGAAAATAATCCTGACAAACGAGTACAAGAAAAACTCAAAATCATGTTCCATGTGGAGTGGCGTACAAAATAGTTTGCTGTGCTGATTCGAGCTTATCCAAACCAATCAAATTATATCGCGGTAAAAATCCAGCTGTTTGGCTTCTCAAGCAGTTAATTAACGAAGTTGATGGTATATTTAATCGTTTAAAAAGAATAACTCCAATGATAAAACTGACATCTCAACAAGAATCCGATCACGAGCAAGCGGAATTTTGTCATATTTGTGAAAAAGCTTTTGACGTTTCTGATAATAAAAAGTACATGACCATTGCCATTTGACTGGGC